>JAYJMH010000423.1:0-30372 GCA_036873815.1 Phacellophora camtschatica
CCAGCGATTCGATGGATTGCCAGAGTCACAGAATAGCAACTGTTTTTGTAAACTGTCGTTATCAAGACGAGTGACATGAGCGATGTACTTTAGTTTTAATGTTGTGGCAATCGTACACCGAGGTCTTCCAAGGAATTGTTTCTCTGTTACTTCTTTAAAATAGTAGCTCAATGCTTGGACCTCAATATGTGACCAAACAGTTTCCATCTTAATCGTTGAATGCCAAGAGATACTGGATAATCGTCGCAGCGCCTATATAATGCAGATTTATCTCAATTAGAGTCTAATTTATCTTCATTTTCCTTCGTCATTGGCCACGTACTGCAATTATACATCAGGATTGGTTTACCAAGTGATTTGTATATCTTCAATCACAGAGACTCACGAATGTGATCTTTTCTTATCCAAACTATTTGTAACTGACGCATAGCTGCCATTGCCAGCAGTTTCTTCCTCGCTCTGTCCTCAGTATCTCCTAAAAGTGTGTGATTGTAAATAATGTAAAACATTCAAATAATACTATTCATTAACTCCAAAATGTCCATACAAGACTGTGACAACTGACAACATCCCAAAGGTAAGGAGCATATCATAGTGAATACAAAAACCGAAAACAACCGCCTACAGTGTACCAACAAAACAGCAAGCCGTTGCTAAAATCTTCTCCGAAAACACTAACTCTTTAATATTTCCTTCAATGCTTTAATATCACTACCCCTGTTACCAGTGCCTCAAATCAATAGGGGAAGGTTTCCTAAAGGAGAATTTGTCCACAAAATTTTAAAAATCATACTTGATACCCAGGGTAATAAAAAATTGGCCGACTTGAAGATGTTTGGGGCCGTGCCCCCATAGGTGACCATGGGAACTCAGCCCCTTGTTCAAAGCTGTAAGGGTACGCTATCGCGAAAGGTTGAAATGGTGTTGAAATCCGCATTTTTCTTGCAATATTGGGTTTAAATCCCCCCCATCATCAAATGGCCAAACCATAATACACTTTACTGCCTGTTAAAATAAATTTTTAGTTTTGGAATACCTCGAGTTTGATCAGGTGAATGACGAAGACGTCGCTATAGTTTTTGTAGTTATTAAAAATTTATAAGTTTTATCTAAATTTTGTGATGACAATTTCCTCCTTAAGCCATTGAATTCCTCTACATCCAAAGCAAGGTTTTTACCAGTATGCAGCAGCAGGTGAAGGTCTGTGTTCTTATCAATAAATAATAATAAGAACAGAGCAAATTCTCTATGTGATATTTGATTGGTTAAACATGCAGAAAAGAAACGACGGATTTTCTTTCAATGGCCAATCAGAGCTACTGCTTTCCATCAGTGACGAATACTCTTTATGATATTCTCCAATGAAATAGTTTTACAGCATTCAGAACCTTGGGAGAGCCCGTTGCACATCTCTTTCGGACTTGAAGTCAACACGACGAATAACTTCTTTGAAGAAAAGACTTTCTCTGTCAAGAAAAATGGTAAGAACTTGCTTATAATAGATATTTTTAAAACCATTCTTTTTATGAAAAATGCCAATGAAAATTTGCCTCATATTCTTGCAGTATGACCTGGTCGCCAATTAAGATAATGCCCAAGAATCTTACCTGAATAAACACAATGGTTATCGAAATCATAAGAAACTATAAAAATTATAAAAATAATTGCTGAATATAACCAATACAACGCTTGATTTTTATCAAAATATGTGAAAACTGAAACATCTTGCTCCCAAAATAAAAGTATAACGGTAGAAATGAAAATTCAAATGCCACACCTAAATGCTTCAGCATAACTTCGGGTTTCTGCAAATTTGCTAAGCCCAGTCGGAATTTGGTAATTTTGATGTTCAAGAAAGCATAAACTATTTATCAGATCTTCAAATCAATGATTTTAAATTAAAAGTAGTCGATGAATATTAAAAGGTGTGGCAAACCTATTTAACCATGCACATTACTTTCACCTGTTCGCATTATCTGGAATGGAATGAAGTTTGGGAAAGTTTAGGAGTTTTGTGGCTGTAATTGTGAGATGTAACTTCTTAGCTTTCTTTTTAAAAAAATAATGCTCGAGATTTAAAGAAGCAGACAGGATTACAACGCTTAAAGCTAAACAAAAGAAATGTTTTATGTTGAAAGATATCAAATATTCAATTTGTTCCTGGAAACTGTTTCTAAAACTTCCCAGGCACCATTCTTATGTAAATGAATTTGTAAAACGAGTCGTTTTCTAAAATTATACAACCTGAAGAGGCAAAGTTTTTTAATTCAAAAACAGTATCAAAGTAGTCACTTTGGCAAAGTACTTTGGTAAACTGAAAAGAGCTTTTTCATTAAATGAAAGCGTATCACTTTTATTTCAAACATAAATGAGAATAGAGCGATAATGAGGAGAGATGTTTGATAAAATAGTATCTATTTGAAGCTCTTTCTTGTGACAAAACGTTTAAAATATGATAGAAAAAACGCCATATAGTATCTTCAGGCATACAACAAATCATTCGACTATTCTTGTCAGATGCATAACGTTGCACAAGACGTTTTGTTCTCACTCTCCATCACAAAGGCTACAAACATATTCTGAAGCCCCACGAAGAGAATCTCAGTGAAGAAGAACGGTTCGTTCTTCTCTTCATGAAGATTTACAGTTACGCATATTGTTTCTTATCAAACATTTGTGCCACACCTTGCAAAGCACTATGGTAGGCAGGTGCGCGCCATGTTGACTCAATTCAAAATTCAAACAATTGAATGTGGATTTTAATTTTGTTGTGATATAAGTTATTAAAAGAACGTTGTCAAAACGTCTGAGGACACCTTTCGGATTTCTTTGTTGGTCGGCAAAGAAAAGATGGGAAGAAGTGCTTCAATCTGCTTTAGCAGGTGGATTATTTTGCAATGCCTATTGCAATGATGATTAGCAAGACATCTGTATTTCCTATAAACATATTACGTTAATGTATGCATGTACGTATGTGCCTAGGATTTCACATATCATTAGAATGCAAGTTTTAACACACTTTGATCAAACGAGTTTTTCCAATAAAGCATATTTCACCTGCAAACAAGCTACAATTATATCTTGCTAACTGTTACTTAAGCATTTTCATAAAAAATTATAACAGTTGCGTTTGCACCTAATAAATTAAAGATCGCCAAATCAGTTACAGTTCTTAAAGGACCCTTCTTCTTAAAGCTAAAAATATTTGCATGCTTCTAAAGATTTCAAGACCTCCCCCCCAATATCTCCTCCACCTCTCAAGGGGGCTCGCCATATTTTATGACCGGTACCTAAAGTTGTGTTTAAATTTGCGAACATTTAATTTTCTGACACCAATCCTAAGTTTGGTAAGATGGGATAAACCTATTGGATCATGATTCCCAAAGACAGATTTACGAGGGGGCGGATTATGGATAGCAGTTTTGTCTTAAATACAGCCACAGACCATGCAAGTCTAATTTCTGGGTCTGGGTCATTCCATTCAGATAGACAATGGGATAGATGCAAGATTTGAATTTTTTCTGTCCTTGCCCTTGTACGTTTTAAGAAATCCTCCTGTCTGCGAGGAGAACATTGCAACTGCTGATGTCGTGGGATTGGAACCATTGTATATTGACGAGTTAAATTATTCAAAATTTTGTGGAATTAAGAAAGAGGTCTACTCCATATTCGGGAACTGAGTGATTACAAGCTACAGTAACTCCCGTGATAGCTAGGGCAGCAGAGCGCTGGCCCCAGTTTTACTTCAGGCATATTCTTCAAGCATCAATAACAAAAAATGCATTACTCTGCCATAAATTTATGTGCAAAATGTTGCAGCCCTGTCCTTTCCATGCCAAAAAAGAGTCTGTTTCCTGACCCGTGCGGCACTGACTCAGCCTTTAGGCTAATTGCATATTGTCCTTGTCCCTAAAACCCAACTTTACAAAAAACTGGTTCCGCTGAATACCCTTCTTTATGTTGTACTCATCTGATTTTCAAAGACATTTGAGTATACAGTTTAAATATCATGGTGTGTTTGTGTGTTTGAAAGTTTAAATTAAAACAATTACTATTCATTGCATAGCAGTTTTTTTTTATTGCATTATCCCTTGCTAGAAGCAAAATTGTATTTTATATTTTCAGCGTGAGTGTATTTCTATCCACGTTGGTCAAGCTGGTGTTCAGTGCGGCAATGCATGCTGGGAGCTTTACTGCTTAGAACACGGAATACAGCCTGATGGACAAATGCCCAGCGACAAGACCATTGGTGGAGGAGATGATTCATTCAATACATTTTTCAGCGAAACAGGAGCTGGGAAACATGTGCCAAGAGCAGTTTTCATTGACTTGGAACCAACTGTCGTAGGTAAGAAAGAGTTCCGCTTTTATTGCTTTTATGAATTTCAATTTGTCCTACATTCCTCAATTTTTGAGCGTTTATTGATTCAAACAAAGGAATAAAATATCGTGTAATAAATATCGTGTAATAAATATCGTGTAATCGTATCAAAAGTACGGTAATCGTGTAATAAATATTCCCACCAGAAATTTGAGAAAGTAGGTACTAGCATTCATTTTTTGAAAAAACACCTACTGATTATTGTTTGATTCGCTCAAGCAAAAGTAAATTTCATGTCCACATAGCCGTATTCTAAAGGCATTAGGCTCACCGCATCAGTTCCCTGTTCTGTTTTCCCCCTCATTTATATTGCTATCAAGTAGTAAGACTACCACGGCATGCCAACGATAAAAATCCAATTCGAAATTGTGGAATAAAACTTCCCGCCAAAAATTTGAAACTCTGTCCAGATTTGCTAAACAAATCCAGGTATTCTTTAACATATTATTATGACATCATTTTGGTCAATAAGGATTCATAATACTACAATAACTCATAAAAAGTTCTGGGAATGTAGTGCTGGGTGGCCTAAAGTGCTGGGCCATAGGATAGATTGGATGTAGTGCTGGGTGGCCTGAAGGAAACTCAACCTCCTTGTTAATGCAAAATAGTGACTGAATTTTACTTTTTAGTATTGATCGTGGGTTATTTTGATATTAGAGCCCCCATTGTTAATTTAGTGACACTACATTACTGGTATGAGATTTCCGCACCAAAAATACGATTGCTGTTATTTTTCGTGACAAAAAAGACACCCAGCAATATTTCTTGTCTCATATTTTAGAATAGTCTGATATCTGTCATGCCTGCTTTGGTAGAAAAAGAAGTCAACATAAGTCAAAGCAATTAAATTTATAATTGCAAACAAATAAATAATTACCTTCATTGGCTCTCTATATGAACTATTTGCTCAGAACGATATTAGTGGCTCAACACGAAAGTTTCGGCATTAGAATTTCAGACATGAACAGATCAACATGAAGATTTTACAAAGACATTTGGCATTATTTGGCATCAGCACCAGTGACAATTACGGAGCTTTTTAAGTTCTGGTTGCTGGAAATTTCAATCACCACACCGACCATTAAAGCTCATTTGACGACTGGCAAACATTTTTTTAAAGATCTTTTATTTGTGAACAAAATTTCATTAGATTTTTCATTTTTGGGGTTTATGACTTGTTTACTTGTCGTCCGTAGCTCAGGCCTGAATTTATGTCAAACCATGATCCCATAATTACAGAGTCAACAAGAGTGCTGAAGATCGAAGCCAAGAGTAGCAGAAGATTGCAAGGAGCTGGCAGTTGTGTTTTTCCCTTGTGATTTCAAGCAATCGCAATTAATTGCTTTTTGCCAAAGGCAGAAATTACTGTTAAATTTTAAAAATGAGGCAAAATAATGAAAATTTTGTAAAAAGTATTTTCTGTTAATCTCAGGGAGGCACCAAAAGTCTCAAAAGGGACAAGAAGTCCCAGAGAATTTTTCTATCTCGGCAATTACCCGCAAATCCAATTGAAGAACTGTTTAAAGCTTTTTGAGAAATTTTCCATGTAATCGCAACGCATCTCAAATAAATGTATCCTTTTTCTTGCGACTTTCTGCTACTCATGCATGATAATCATATAGAAACCAGGGTTTAGACTGGCGCAGCACATCACTAAAAAGTATATTTATTTTAGATGAGGTGAGACAGGGTACGTATCGCCAATTATTCCATCCTGAGCAACTCATAAGCGGCAAAGAAGATGCAGCCAATAACTACGCAAGAGGACATTATACTGTTGGCAAAGAGATGGTCGATTTGGTTCTCGATCGTATTCGAAAACTGGCAGATCAATGCACAGGGCTACAAGGCTTTCTTATCTTTCACTCGTTTGGAGGAGGTACTGGATCAGGCTTCACCTCATTGTTGATGGAACGACTCTCAGTTGATTATGGCAAGAAATCTAAGCTTGAGTTCTCAATCTACCCTGCACCACAGGTTTCAACTGCTGTTGTCGAGCCTTACAACTCAGTGCTTACAACACATACAACACTTGAGCATTCCGACTGTGCTTTCATGGTCGACAATGAAGCCATCTATGATATTTGCAGGCGCAACTTAGACATTGAACGGCCAACGTACACAAACCTTAATCGCCTCATTGGTCAAATCGTTTCTTCAATTACAGCATCACTTCGATTTGACGGTGCATTGAATGTCGATCTGACAGAATTCCAAACCAACTTGGTCCCCTATCCTCGTATTCATTTCCCCCTAGCAACATATGCCCCCGTCATCTCTGCAGAGAAAGCCTACCATGAGCAACTTACAGTTGCAGAAATTACAAGCGCTTGCTTCGAGCCTGCAAACCAAATGGTGAAATGCGACCCGCGTCATGGAAAATACATGGCCTGCTGCCTCTTGTACCGTGGCGATGTCGTTCCAAAGGATGTTAATTCGGCGATTGCAACAATAAAAACAAAGAGATCAATACAGTTCGTCGACTGGTGCCCAACTGGATTTAAAGTAGGAATCAACTACCAACCGCCAACCACCGTTCCTGGTGGCGACCTGGCGAAAGTTCAAAGAGCCGTGTGTATGCTGAGCAACACAACCGCCATTGCAGAGGCATGGGCTCGGCTTGATCACAAGTTTGATTTGATGTACGCAAAGAGAGCATTTGTGCATTGGTATGTTGGAGAAGGAATGGAAGAAGGAGAATTCTCTGAAGCAAGAGAGGATCTTGCAGCTCTCGAAAAAGATTACGAGGAAGTTGGTGTCGACTCAGCCGATGCGGAAGCGGATAAAGATGAAGATGGAGACGAATACTAATTTTTTACATGTATTATCCCGGTGTTATGCATGCAAAAGATTACAGCATCACAGAGAATGATAAATGTTAAATTAGGCAAATAATAGTGAGACATAGCTCTAAACTAGTCAAGTTATTAAATATAAATTAATAAAAATGAATTAATGACAAATCTCATAAAAAGGAGGGAAAAAGAATAACATTATAGAAAAAGAAGTTGTTTTCTCTTGGCTACTTTTGACTGAAGATTGTAATGTGCGATTAATTTTCCAACAAATGCGGTCCATTGATTGTGGCATTTTCAAACATCGCTGCATCAACCAAATCTTCGGCATTGATGAAAATATATACAAGGTAGACAAAAAACGCTTCGCCGTTTGCTGGGCTGTTCTGCAAATTCTGTTCTTCACTTGACAGGAATAATAAAGCAAAAAATACTTCTCGAAAGATTAACTTAGATTTTGAGTTATCTCCACGGACTTCAGGAAAAGTAAAGTTTATATTCTACTCCCTGTTCGATTGTTCTCATTCCACTTGTCCTACCTGCCATGTTTTATTTTTATCACAGGGAAACAAGGGGGAAGAGAAGAGTGAGCGAGAGAGAGAAAAACTGCCCGTGGTATAGGTGGTATCACTCAAGTTTCTGTGATAATTCTAAGGCAGCCAAACAATGAAAATATAAATAACGTCTTTAGATTTCGAAATAAATTGAAAAATTTCCGGAAAGTCCATTCCAAGAAGAAGTGTAAATGGCAAATCAAACGACTTGCTTTAGGAAAAGTAAAGTTTCGTTTTATTCCCACTTAGATTTCTCTCTTTCCATCTGTGCTACACGAATTTCTGTAAATCTTTTCAATTCATTTAAAAATCTAAATAAACACCTTATTTTTATTTTTGTTTTTTTGGGTGCCTAAGAAGCATCGCTGATGGTTGAGTTGTGTCTCTAAAATCTAAATCAATGTTTCAGGCATCTTTCTGTGTTTTTTATGGCCTAGCAACAAACTTTTCAGAATAGCCAGTGGTTTTTTTGTCCACCCTAGATAGGATCAGATTTTCGCCGTTTCGTTTTTTTTTTTGCTGTAAAAAAGTTTTGAAATTAAAACTCAAATGGAGCCAGAGTTCATTAAAAAATGGAGCCAATCAAAACTGGTTACGACCTTAACTTGAAAAACAAAATAAGAATCTCCAAGAATAACAACAAGATTTATGGTCAAAGCTTTTGAAATCAATTGAAATCAATTTTCAAGTTACAAAAACGAACTTTATATATGTACACCATTACAAAAACTCAACGAGGAACCATTGTTCAAGGCTTAGGCTTGCTACGCTACATCATATCTATGGCTACATAAGTGGCCTCACGCCTCACACGAGGCTTTGGCGATTGAATGACTGATTGAATTACTGGAAACCTGAACGCCGGCTCCAGGTAGATTTCGGTTTTCTAACAAAGTTCCCAGGGTAATTTCAAAATGAGGCGTGAGAAAAAATGTTTTCGGGATTAAATAATTTTATAGAAAACAATGCAATAATGTTTCTTTATCCTTGAGTAATACATTCAAAAAGATTCCAAATGATAGCTTAGCTTTTTTATGTCAAAATGAGCATTGGCATTAAGAAACGTGAGTTGTTATTCTTTCGTGTGTCCATGTACCCGTGATGTATGAGTGTGTCCTTGTACCCATGATATGTATGAACTTTCATAGGTGCACGGACACTGGAATGGAACAACTCACGTTTCTTAATGCCCATGTTTTCGTATAAGAAAATCGGTTCTTTCAAATCTTTCACATTCTAAAAACCAAGGTAAATATGGTAATGTAGTCGAGAATATTCCAAACAAAGAATAGTGACTTTGTATATCTCGTTTCGAACTAATGAATAATAAATCAAATTTAGCAAATATAGTGGGAAAATTGCTTTGCTGACCAGCTGCAGTTACTTATGTGTCCGTTTTCCAATCTCGAGGACTTATTAAATGCAAATAAATCTTGCCAAAGAAAAATTCCATCTGGGCAGCACGTCCGGTCTTCGTAAGAATGACATGTACCCTACACCTATCACCCCCCCCCCCCCCGGGAGCACGCTAAGCACGGGCCCAATCTCAGTAAATAAACAATGAAAACGAAATATCACAATTAGAAATGTCGCCTTGTACACTGTACCTACAGATTTCTTTCTGTACAACAGTCTACAACAACCCTGGGCGCCAAAGCCTTGAAAATGATACCCATGGTAAATCTAACTACCAACGAGCAGAATCTACTTCTAAATATTCCACATTTACCTATAAACAGAGTAACATATTTACAAAAACAAAACTTTTATTGGAAATTATAGTAAACAACAACAAATTAGTCACCAAACACGACAATTCAAAATTGGCACGGAAGTGGCTATTTTTATTTAAGTGACAAAACTACATAAAAAAAATTATATTTACAACATCTTGCGATTTGTTGGCTCTAATTCTTTGGTAAACGTTTGGAAATATAATAAATACCTGGAAAATACCAAAGGAATTCAAAGTGCCAATCTGTGAATCTTGATTAGACGAAAATGAGCGTTTTTTACAAATGTTGACACAAAAACATTGTAACTAAACTGTAACGACTGCACACGACGATGTTTAACGTTTATTTAACATGAAATAGTAAAAAATTCAGCCTACCTCCCCCCCAAATAATTTCAAGAGCAATGGTTATTTAAAACAATTGATTAATTAAAACTTTGCTCTCTATTGTTATGAGAACAATAAACCCTCATAGACACTTATTTCGTAGGCAGGCGGGTGAAAACACGGTGACCTATTTCAAAGAACACTGATATCTGCGCAAAATAAATTTAGATTAAATTCATATTCCGATAATTAAGATTGATGACTTTGGAGCTGTTTAAAAAATTCAGAATTTATCGCTGAAAAAACCCATTTCTTAGTAGTTTTACGTGCATGAATTTGCATTTAAAAAAGAATAAAAGCCAAGTTGTTTCTCTTATTTGTGCTTTCTGACCTGAAAAAATAATCCAATTTAGAACATAAATGGACTAACGGACTTCATAATTATTACTTTTCTATTTCAGAGAAGAGCCGGTTAAATTTTAAGAGATTTAAGAAAAGTCTTTCAAACTTTAGGTCATAGTATTAAAGGAGTTTTCCCTGCCAGGACAAAACTTCTCATACACAAATACCCACTAGTAGACATTGCTGATTAGCTAACCACAAACGTCGAATTTACAATGACTTTAACTCAACATAGATTGCATGATCAGTCTTGTGTGAGGCGAGTTAGTTTTTATCCCAAGCCATGTTGTTAAATCAATCAAAACTGCGTACAAAATCTACCCTCAATATGCCGTTGTATTTACATTTCACATCCATTTTCTCGAGTTACGAAGAACAAAAAAGTTTTAGACATAACGAATGTTCGAAGCGAATATTCTAGATATGCTGCAATCAAATTAGTTTACCTTGATATATCTTACGAGAAACGAAAATTCTCGACATGAAGATTGTCATGACGATAAATGATCTATTAACACCTATCATAGAAACAGATATTTGTAGTTTTGCAGATTATATGTGATAGTAATGTTGATATGCTTGTGATAGTAATGTTGATAATCATTTTTAGTGATTAGAGGTGATACAGTATGATTTATGTAATTATGATACATTATGATAATGTATCACCTCTTATCACCAAAATTGAAGCTGACTCAATTATTATCAGCAAATGGTTTGATGACAACTACACGAAACTTAAAGGAGAGAAAAGAGACAATTTGTTTTTTCAATGGCACCATATTATCAAATTCTAACGAAGAAAGGCATTTGGGAATCTGTATCGACAAAATGCTTAATTTTGAGAATCGCGTGAATAAATTATGCCACAAATGCCGTAAATCATATAATTAATTCGTTTTTGTTGTGTAACCATATGAGAATTGTAACTAATGTTTTACAACGTCCTTATATGATTCGTATGTTATTCTGTATATAAAAAGCAAATTAAATTAAGCAAATTCATTATAAAATAATAGTAATGAATGTTCGACTATGTTCGAAGCAAATTTTCAAGATATGCGGCAGTCAAAATATTCTATCTTGATATACCTTACGAAAAACGAAACTTCGTTCGAGACAAGAAATGTTTGAGAGAGAGAGAGAGCATTGAACTGTTGTAAAACTAACTAAAGGATTACGTATTTATGTCAATTTAAACAATGCATCGATTGCAAGAGATAGGCGACAGTCGAAATAGGCTATCTTGATACATCATGAGGTCCATTCGAAGCAACGAATGTTCCATACAAAAACAACTGTAAGAATCAAATGAAGGGGAGTGCATTCTTGGTTGATGGAGAATTTGTGAGAGAAGAGGCAGTGGAAACTGGATATAGTGATACACTACGAGAAATTAAACTTCTTTGGAAATAACGAATGTTTGTGAGAAGCAACAACTAATGTAAAACAAACGTACGATATACATATGCGCGGCAGCACCGTGATCGTAGCAGCCATTTGCCAGAAAAGTGTTGCGCCGATCCAGACCTCTGTGAAAAGGTCTATTGAGGAAGTGGATGTCAACTGCACATGGAAATCAAAACAAAATTTTTCTCTATGTCAAAATCTGTCAAACTTGATTCCCAATATACTACATGCTATATCATCTAATACCATATAAGTCAATTTAACTATAACCATAAACATTCTTGAGTTCTTGAATAACGTTTACATTGTACAATCAATCGTGTAAGTTTTGGAATGAATTTCATAGTACATTTGCAAAATACTTTTAGTGCTTGCTGCTCGAAGTTTGCATAATCTCTCAAATTTTACAGGAAATTTTGTGATTCAGATTATGTGATTTTCCAATCGAAACTTTCAGAACCTTCTTTGAAATCTTATATTCGTGATTGACATCATATAATCCTTCCTTGCAAGTTTTCATAATTTATAAAATCTTGCAGGAAACTATGTAATTTAGAATATACGATCTCTTCGTATTTTTTAGAATCTTCTTGGAAATCATACATTTGTGATTCACATAATATAATCTTTCTTTGCAAGTTTTGGTAATCCTAAAAATCTCACAGGAAGCTTTGTGATCCAGATTATACGATCTTCCATTTGAAGCTTTCATGATCTTTAAAATCTAATAGGAAATCTTATGGATAATCTTTGAAATCTGACTTTTGTTATCCATATTATCTGATCTTTCTTTGGAAACTGTCATCCTTATACATAAAACTTTGAATTAGGTGCCTCGTATTTTGTCTTCCAGTTTAAATTTCTGATGTTAGTCTTCGTCTCTTTCTTCTTTCTCGTAGCAATTGACGAGCAAGCAATCAAACCATGTCACATGGCTGAACTGACGAGTGAAGACTGATAAGTACATATCTCTCACAAATTGACAATAAATATGACACAGCATCTTATCCATTTTTTCGACGCTTTCTCGCGTCAACTTCGTCGAAAATAGCAGCCAAGTTATGCTGGCGTTTAAATTCTTTGCAAACACAGGAGTTCACAATGCGAACGCGATATCGCACAAGTGACCCATCATCAGGACAAAACACGCGAACTTTCTTATAACGAAACGTGTTTGCCACGCAACGCCAACGGTGTCGGGCTTTCTCCAGCACCCTGTTATAAGCATGACCAAAAAGCAACTGAGTCAACCTAAATTTTGGTAAACAAAATCCACCACACACAGAGTATCTTACCGGTTTGATACTTGTGCAATTCCGATCTTTATTTCCAATGAATTTGGACAATCTAATTTTTCTGCATCCACCAGTTGTACTTCCATCTGAGAAAAAAAAACTATTTTAAAATCTTAAACAAATATGAAGTAGATACAAGAGAAGAAGTTACTGAAGTTAAAATTTATTTGAACCGCAAAATCTATCAGAAATAGTCTGTCATCGTTTTTTAGCCCAGTTAAACGTCAAAGTGAATACTAATGGTATCAATTAATTAATTAAATCAATTATCAATTAAATCAATGAAAAATCCCATGTTAAATTTATTGTTCGAAGCCACCAGTCAAGTTTATGCTCCTTTAGATTATTTAAAAGTTTTCGTTCTAATCCAAATTTTGTTCGCGTTTGTGCTAGATTCATTATTAATTTAATTTACTCGACACAAGTGTGATATTCAAAGTAAGCCTTCACATGAGTTGAAACCTGCTATATGATATGGAGCTCAGTCTGCCAATCAAAATCACATCATTAAACCCTATTTCACACGGGGTTCGGATCAGTGGCGTCTTGTGCCGATGTTGATTTTGTACAATATGGCGCAATGGCGCCCCTCTCAAGCTGCCACAGGGAAGGCAACTGCTCCCTGCTCCCTCCCCCTTGGCCAGAACGCCACTGGTCCGGACAGGTACAGAATCTGATGTGGGGCTTTAGGAGTCCCCATCTAGTATGTAATCGGTAATAGATACAAAGTTAAAATTTGCAGCACTGAAAGCCCCATCTTTGACTTACCCAAATGAAATTGTTTTGATTCCCAACTTATGATTAACATGAGCAATAGGCACTAATTAGTAACGACGTGTTCGAATTTTGAAATGTTTTTTTTCTCGCAAAACTGCCTTTTTTTGGTTTAGATTTCATGCCATGATTTTTTAAATAAACACAAAAACGTGATGGATTATGATCAAGGACATATTGTTCAGCATTTCAGTGAAATTTGGTTATAATTTCTCAATATTAAAACCTTATTTAACATTACTATAAATATATATTAATAGAAAAAAGTTGCAAAAAGTATGTTGACTTCAAGATCTTGATGCATATTTCTTTTTTTTCACTTGTTGGATGCTTTAGATACGTTTTATCTACCGGGTGTCCCAAAAAAAAATGGTAACAGGTTTGATCAAGGCTAATGCTGAGAATATCGCTCAAATCTATCAAAAATTATGTTCAAGTAATCCTCGATAGTTAGCTGGAAAATGAAAATCTGGTTTGTTAATACTGGTCTTTTGAGAATTCAGATAGTAACATTTTAAGTTCAATTTTGCCTCCCACCCAAAACCAGAGGTTTTGGCCTACGCTCTTGAAGGGTCGTCTTATAGGATTTTCTGAACCAAGCGGTGTTCCAGACAACATACTTTGTTTTTAAAAAAACTTCTGAATAATGATTCCAAATTATGGAAATGAGTTGTAAATGGCTAAATTTTTGAAAACTAAAATTACTGTTTCATTTTGGTAGATTTTCGGTAAAAATGCTGAAAAAGAGATAAAGGCTGCATCCATAAATAACAATTAAATTTCCAGACCCAAATCAACACACAGATGCAGTTTAGACAAAAATCTAGACCTCTTGTTTTGGGTTAGAGGCAAATTTGAACTTTTCGAATTAATATCTTGACTCTCGATTCACAAATATTTACGAAACTAGGTATCTATTTTTAAGTTGACTACCGAGGAATATTTAAAAAATTGTTTCAAATAAATTAAACTCGCGGCGCCATTCTTGATCAAAGCTGTTACCATTTTTGGGACACCCGGTATTTCAACTCTTTAAAATGACTATCATTTTCATGAAATATTTATAGGTCATCAAAATGTATGACGTAATAGATTCTATTCTCCAAAGCCCCCCCCCCCCCTAAAATAGGGTTAACCATAATACATTTTTTAACGAGATGGCTAAACTACTTGGCTAAACTGCCATGGAACTTATGCAAACTTCGATAAAAATGAAATATTGTTGCTCAGCCAAAAAAATTTATCATAACAGTTTGAAATTGAATAACGAGATGTTGGCTGTTGATATGAGTCTTCTATATTCAGAAATTTTAAATTTTTTTGAATTATCTTCTTAAGAAGTAAAGCATATTTCATTTCATTTTATCGGTGTTTTTATTTATCTTAGCTATCGTCCATAATTGAGGATTTTGGTTGACATGACACTTATCTCCATAAACCCCTTCCTTTTATTGTACCTTTTTTGATTCAATATAAATGTTTTAAACAAGGTCAATGTACAGGTAGGGGGACATTGGGATTTGCGGTATTGCGGTTTTGACCATATTTTAATGAGGTATTTCGGAATTTTTGTGTTTTTAGTGCGGTATTTCAGTGCGGTACCTTGCGGAGAACGGTTTTTACCCTTAAATAGGAACGGTTTTTCGGTTTTAACAATCAAAATAATAGTGATAGTTTTATTGACAATAGTCAGATTTTATAATGTTTAAATCATAAGTTCAACAACGATATAGCGCTTTTTAACATTTTTTTGCGGTATTGCGGTTTATGGCCAATTTTTCTGCGGTTTTGGGGTTTCAGGTACCCCCCAATGTCCCCCTCCAGGTAGACTTGCTCAAGTCCTTCGCTTCGGTATTCAGTAAAATATTTGTTATTGCGGAGGAAAATACCCTGCGGAGGAGAAAGTGTCTCCTCCACATGGTTTTTTCCTCCGCAGTAACCTTTTTTTCACTGAATAACGAAACGAAATAGACTTGGAGCAAGTCCAATGTACATGTGCAGCGATCTTGGGTGACCTTTAATTTTTCGCAGAATCAAACACAACGATAAACTTTTAATAAACATCTGACAACAATAATATATTTTTAATCACAAGATCACACAATCCATATCAATCGCAGTTTATATAATACCCTTTGAATGTGGTTTAGGTTTTTTTCTTATCTGTGTAATGCTATTTGGCGCTATAGACTGTGGTTTGAATCTCCCACCAACATGCAAGAAAACATTGTCAAAGTTGGATCAAAATGTTTCACTACAAGAATTTTATGGCATAAATATTGTCCACGTTTTTTATGAGAACAGTCCAGTCTGGTGCTGAGTTTTTTTTGTTATTTTTCTTTAATTTCTTATTTTCGTTCTTATATTTTCTCAACAGTTTTATTATACAAACAAGCTTAAAGGCAATGGCAGTAACCAAATATACCAATTTCGTACTGTTACGTTGTAACTAACATACGCTTTCCTTTCATAAAGAGCACCTTTATAAGGTACTCCAACCTGAGAATTGTGTGAATTATTTTGTTAGCTCAGACAGTTTCATATTAATTAAAAATTAAGTGTGAAGATGTTTGGAACGTGCCTTGGAAGTACTTTTCAGATGTTTTAAAGCGTGGGGGGGGTTAAAAATCAGCAAAATTTATGAAAACAATAAGGAAATTCCATCATCAACTTGAAGCTGGAAGGTTCCTTGTATATCAAAAAGTGCAATATGTTTTGATTTCTGTAGAAATTGTGCATCCCTGTTAATGTTATTTTTCGTCTTTTGTGTTTCTTATTTTTCTTGGCAAATTTCAGCCTGGTGTTTTTTATTTGTTTTTAAAAAAGCGTGTCAGCCTGTTGGAGCTTTAACCTAACCTGCCTTTCAGACTTGTTACACGATTCCTTATTATTCACAAAAAATTTTGCCTGGAATTATAAAGTTTCAAAAAGTAGTTTTTCAATTTTAAATTACGCCATCATATTTCCACGTGACCATAGTGTGTATGGTTTCAAAAATTAATTTGGTCTTTTCTATGCTTGTGGGTAAAAGGTTTTTGAAGATTGGTAACAAAATTTAATTTGGTCATCTTCAAACGTCTGAATATTTTTAGGGTAAACCGAGTAAACAAATTAATACCAAGCAAACCTTTCACGACTAGATCTATTTCCAAACCCAATCAAAATTTCAATCCAAAAAAGTAAACCAACATTAAGATATCTACGGGACAAAGCACAAATTTTATTTCGTACTCAATATATCGAGGGAATGCCATGAATAGCTGGGTAAAAGGTTTAGTAGCCTATTCATGCTAAAATTTTGCAAGTTGGTTTGATTTGAACTGTAAATTCTTTTTTTAGTTAAAAACGATGCAGAAGGGAAAAAGGCTAAAGTACAGTAAGGCGTAACTTTAATGTAACACAAATATGGGGCCTTACTATAACACGAAACCAACACAGCAACTTCAACTACACACAACAACTTTTTTTATGAGAAACCATGGGCATTTAGTCTGTGTACAGACTCTACTCAGCAAAAGAGGAGAGTTTTGAAGCTACGCATTAACAAACGAACGTGAGTTGTTCCCGTGTCCTTGTTCCCGTGACGGTTGAGAAGGAGAAAATTAAAAAGAGAAAAGAGAAATTTTCTGTTCAGTCACATATACACATCACGGGCACAGGGACACACTCACACATAATGGGTACATGGACACGGGGAAGAATAACAACTAACGTTTCTTGAAGAAACTTGGAGAAATTTATCACGGGGCCTAGTACTAAGTTTCTTAACATTTTGTCCGATTTTAGAACTAAAGTTTCTTAAAAGTTTCTTGGTTTGACTCAGGAATTATCAAGGAAAACGAATCTGTTTTTGTTTATTGTAGATATTATAGAATAACTGGTAATATAGTTCGATAGCCCTATGAAAATCATTAGACCTCCTGAGATCCAGTTTTAGTCAATTCCTGCAGTTGGATAACATAAAATAACATGTTTCTTTTAAAAAGAATGGGTATAATACATATAGCTAGTAATACACATAAGTTTGTCTATAGCCGCAATTACAATTGCAATGTTAATTTCTAAATTGCAATGTAAATATTTTATTTATAATTACTTGAAATAAATTTAGCACAGAACGAGAACAAAGACAATACTGAGAACTCCACATATTCCATATTTTCCACGAATTTAAATAAATTATGTTTGTTTAAATCAGGTATTTAATTTCTTTGATTGTCTTATATTGATTATGTTAATTTTTATTGGTTATATTGTGTTGAAAAAAAATTCAATCTTGCTTTCCTCCGCAGTTTCTTCTAGTTTTCTTCCACATCAGCATGGCTTATTTTTACTGATAAACAGAAGACGTGAAGCCAGTCTAACCATGCGTTTTTAAACACGATTAATATTGCTCGTACAACGTGCTTTTTTACTGGGTCCTATCTCGTGAAACAGTTGCGCCTTCGTTGCAAGGCTTTTTATGCGCCTACGAAGCGACCTTCTCTCTCTCGCGAGGCCGCTCTGTAGTTTAAATGGTCTAACATATCAGCAAAAACTGAAAACCGCTGGATAGACAAGTCTTTGAATTCATTTAATTTCAAACTGTGTAGGTAATATTGGTGTATTTTTGATAAGGAGAAAAACATTCTCACATCACATCACATGATCACATGTGATTTCTTGAAAAACATTTATTGAAAAGAAACTTACGGATTTCTTGAAAAGATTTACATAAACTCAAACACAAAACAACGTACAGCCATTGAGCTCGTCAATAAATTAAATTTTGATGCAGATAAAGTTATCTGAGGTTTCTTGAGGTAATAAATAATTGTGCGTGGAACATTGGTCGTTCTAAAAAATGAAACACAATCAGAACTATATTGATAGCTCGAGAGGTGTTTATTCTCGACAACTTTTTGCCAATTAGATTTCTCGACCAGCTAATGATAGCAACGAGACGATACAACGCAAGAATATTATTCATGTATAGTCCGAGAGAATGCCATGTGCGATGAACTTTTTCTTGATCTTCATGAGTTTTTAATGGCGACCAGTGACCTTAAGAACACGATTTCACCTTTTCAAGTTTTCCAGTTTTGGAGAACATCAGAAAAAGAGCCAACCTACTCGAGACATTATCCAAAGAGATACCGAGGGCGTTAGGAATCGTGTTAGGAATCGTGGTGTGTGTTCTCTTTTTGTTGATTTTGGTTTCTCACCACCCATGCATTTTAATTGTCTCCTAACACGCATGAATAAAATACATTGGTGATAAAAAAAAGAAAATAGAAAACACAAACCACGATTCCTAATGCCCGTGGAGATACTCGTTAACTTTCCCAAGATCTGGAAATATTCGTAATAAAAACAACAAAAATGGAAAAGATAGCGCCAGTGTAGCTCTCTATTAATAGATTTTTTTAATTTTTATTATTGTTTGTTTTAATTGGTTACTTTACTGTGTAAAAAGATTCTCTTTGATCAATTGCGAATCTTATAAATAAAATGAAACGATCTAAAATAAAAATAAAGCAATAACATTAAAGAAAATTAACTGTAATAGCAGTCTGTACCACCTTTCTATAATTGCGTTTAAATATAATTGCAACCATTCAAGAACAGTGAAATTTATGACCAAATCTTAAAATTTAGCACCAAGGCATTTAAAAATGCCCTTTGGATTTGTTAAAAATGCCTTGTTCTCCAGTGAAAAATTATCGTTAAATAACATGGTCAACAAAGCCAGATAAAATATTCCGTTGAAAATACAGCTAAATTCAGGGACCACGGAGCGTTTTAAAAGTGGGGGGGGGGGGGCTGAAAGCCAATTTAGCCCTATCTGAAACAGAAATTGTCGAGACACCGTAGAAAGAAAAAGCAAGAAATTTGGAGTAAAAAGGAAGGGCTTCAGCCCACCGAACGAAGCCTCGCGGCGAAGGCGCAACTGTTTCACAAGATAGGACACAGTAAATAGCACGTTGTACGAACAACATTAATGGTGTTTCAAAACCCATGGTTAACTTTGCCATAAACAAGTCAAACCATGGCCTTTAGGGATCGTAGCGTGGGTCCCAACAAACATTGCCAATTTTGTGTACGGGTATGTGCCGCTCATACGAGTGAATGGGTTGGAAGACGCAAAATATCCATAAACATGGGTAGCTTATGGCCAAAATAATGGAAAAGTTGGCAGTATGCGCATTTTTTGAAAAAGTTTCTAATAATTTTGGGTTCGGAGGCAAATTTTAGTGTATTGATATGTGTTGCCACTCATTGAGACGGATCGGCCTCAGGCGCATTAGCAGCCTCAGGCGCATTAGCGGCCTCAGGCGCATTAGCGGCCTCAGCTATTACTGCTATTACTCAGATTCGCAATAATTCCCGAAGATTGCTTCCACCATCCCCTTTTTAACTGTGTAAGCCATTTTCAAATGGACAATGACCAGACCCCGAAAGGTGAGCAACTACAAACGAGATGTGGACAACAAAGAAAGAATTTATTGGAGTGTAAAATCTCCATTGAACGAAAACTAGCTCGTGATTAAAAGCTGCGTCACCCATATGTACTTCCTTAATTACGTCCCTCTTTGAAACAACTACCAGTATCGAAGGTAAAAAGTAACCTCTTTCCTAAATCTAAATATGCTATTTTTCCTTAACAATTTACATAAATAAAACAAATCCTTCTGGAAAATTAGTTACTTGTGTGCTCTAAAGTTGGCTTTGTAATTCACGTCTTGATCCGAAATACTACTGCCGTCTTTAACAAAACTAATTCAAGAAAAGACACTGGAAGATTAGAGATTGACACTGCAGGACACTGAAAAATGACTTCAACTACTCTCAGGCTTTTTATCAAAATGAGGCTTCAGGTTCCTTGTTTTGCCACCTTTTCGCAAACATAGCTTTAATTTTGATTTCGTTATAAGTGAACTGATTAGCGTGACATTGACTTGGCCACCAGGCCAGGGGCGGAGTTAAGGGAGTTGGAACACTTTCCAGGCGGCCAAAGTGGAAATTCTGAACGTCTCCAGCAAAGTTTGTAGCAATAACGTGAAGTGTGAAGACATTAAACAAGTATGAAGTGCAGTGTGAAATGCAAAATTAAAGGTGCTAAAAGTTTCTTTGCCGCAATTAACCAAGGCTTAACGATGCTTCAAAGGTTTAGAAATGAGAAGATCTTTGCCAGGTTGTCAAGTAAATGTTTGAACTCAAAAGATACCCACTCAACTAAGTTGGTTGAAAGCTTAATGGATTGTTTATCAATAAAATCAAACTTGATTAAACTCAAAATAAGTTAATGAAAATGATGAGGAGACTGGCTTAATAAGCAGCTTATCTTTAAAAAAGTCTCAAAGTGTGTTTTATCCATATAAATTAAGGCTTTTTCAATACTACGTTTTTTAATCTCTTTTCTGATTTGAACACAGCAGAGTATGTTTTGTGCGTTAAATTATTTCATTCTCTTTCAAGATAGATTTCATTCTGCTGTTGTTCCTTGTTGATAAAAAGGTAAATAGAACTGAGAAATATAGATTAACCTTTTAAATTCGCATTAAATAAAAAGATGAAAGTTAATTTACACGCTTTTCTACTTCTAATGAGAAATATTTTTGTATGGAACTCATAAGGCTTTAGCTTAGGATAAAAAACATCAAAATAAAGGAACTCGACGTAGGAGAAACTTTTAATAATAACAAAAGTTCAAACTTCTAACACGACAACAACATGAACCCACGCTGAGGCGGAGTTCTGCTTGGCACGGTGAGGGGGGGGGGGTAAAATCTGGCCGAAAATGGAAATTTGGCCGAAAATTTTAAAGCAAAACGTGAAATTGGCAGACCTTTAATGTAAAATTGGGCCGTCAAATATGGCCCCACGATAAAGCTGTTACAATGTAAATAAAGAGGCCCTTAATAAAGAAGCTACCGTAGCAATTGAAAATTAGGTAAAAATAAATGACATTTGGGGGCATTTTAAAAGAGCAAACAGGTAAAACATCAATCCAACGTGTAATCGAACATGAAATAAGACACGAAATCAGAAGAAGATGAAGATGAAGTACAGTAGAAACCCGCATGTAAGAACCAACATTTTTCATCCAGGATATTATTTAATAAACAATAAGCTATTGTCTTATCTATTGTTTTTATTGAGAAATCAGCCTGTAGGTTCTTAAAAGTGGAAGGTTCTTATGTGGGGGTTTTTACTGCATGAAACGTAAATCAGAATTCTGATGAATGGTACTGGTAACATTTTTCGTTCAAACATTCCTGAACGTTTCTACAAAAAGTACTGTTGCAAAAAGTCAAACGAACAATATTTTTAACCAAAATGATGAAGAAGCAGAGAAGACAGATTGAGGATTTTTTAAAGCAAAGAAAGTATATTTATTTACTTTCGAAATTTTTAAAAGGAATAAAATGCGATCTAAATACGGGCATTAAAGAAATAATTTGTTAAACTTTGGGAAATATGTGGGAGTGTCCCAAGTGCAGTCATTGTATGTACACGTTTCTGGAGTTATTACAGTGCCCTCGGAAGCTGTTCCAGATTGGGGGGGGGGGCTTATTGCTATCAGAACAATAGAGAACAAAGGTTTAATTATTTAATTGTTTTATATCAACAATGTTCTTGAAATTATTTCTGCCCCCTTAAAAGTTCTTGAAATTATTCCAGTTTTATTTTGATCAAAGATAGAGCTATTTTCACAGAAAACATTTGTCTTTTAAATAACAAGAAAGTATTATTACAGTAAATTAAGATACTTAACTTATTACCATCTCATTAACAATCGGAAGAAACAAACACTAAATTATTAATTACCATTCATGACAAATAAATTGCAATTTAAAAAAGCAATGTTTCTATACCAGGTGCTTGAAATATGTAGACTCGTTAGTGAGCTGAGATGGATGCCTAATAATCCCCTCGCTGTAATAATAATTCGTAAAATAGTTATACTCGTATTCACTGGTCTAGCATATAGCTCTTAATCTGTACCATAACATAGACATTGCACTTTAAAACAGCAATGTTTCTATACCAGGTACTTGAAATATGTAGACTCGTTAGTGAGCTGAGATGGACGCCTAATAACCCCCTCGCTGCAATAATAATTCGTAAAATAGTTATACTCGTATTCACTGGTCTAGCATATAGCTCATAGTGTTTTTTACCATAACATAGACATTGTATTTTAAAACAGAAATGTTTTTTTACCAGGTCTTTGAAATATGTAGAGTCAATTGTGAGCTGAGATGGATGCCTGATAATCCCATCGCTGCAATTATGATTATAAATTCGGCATCATTTTGCAACAAGGCAAATGCATCGCCTATTAATACAACAAACATACAAACGAACAAACAAATTTACGTTTAATTGACAAAAAAAAACAGTTTTACCCTGCATGTATTTCAATGTAACTAGGGTGCTTGCAGTGATTCGTTCAACATATTCCTACAGAGCAACAAAATCGTACACGGAAACCAAATTGGCTTTCAAGAAAAACGTCGAACCTCAGACCATATTCTTACTTTCAAAACTTTAATTAACAAACATGTAAAAGATAAATCTAAGAAGAAACCACATGCAGCATTTATTGGCTTTGCAAAAGCCTTTGACTCGGTTTGGCACCGTGGCTTTTTCAGTAAACTGCAAAACAACGGTATAAAAAGGAATTTTCTAGACTTAGTCAAAGACATGCACCAAAATACAGAATGCGCTGTAAAATTAAACTCACAAGACACAAAATTATTTAAATGTTCAAAAGGTGTACGCCAAGGATGCCCACTTAGCCCGATTCTTTTCAATATTTACTAAACTGACCTTGTCAAAAAACTAAATGAAGCAAATTCTTCACCGTTATATTTAGGTAGCACCCCCAATTAGTTGCTTAATATATGCAGATGACATTATTATATTCTCCACATCACACAAGGGACTTCAAAACTGCTTACATTCTCTTCCGAAATTTTGCAATAGAAATGAATTTGCAAATTGAAAATAGAAATGATAGACGAATTCTCAAAAAAATTAAGAATAATTGACCACTGTCTTGAAATAGAAAAAGATCGACATGCAAAACCACCCACAGCAAGAGAAAATAGGTTCTGTAAAACATGCCCTGGACTCGTTGAAGATTAAACACATTTTATCTTGACATGCCAGCCAAATGACAACGAAAGAAACCTGATGCTTAACGAAGTCAACAAGCTATACCCAAACTTTCTTAAAATGCCAACGAATTATCAAAAACCTTTTTTTCTTATTTACAAACGAAGACAAAATATTCCTCACATTAATGGTACATTTCTATGTACCATTTACAAAAGACGCCTAGAAAACACACAATAATATTATCATAAAATAAAGAAATAACGATTAAATATAATCACTATTATATTCTTCAGTTTTATAATACACTACTTTACATTATATTCACTTTATGTTATTTTGTTAAAATTGTATTCGTTTAGACTAGCTATTAGACCATGTATCATATGATATTGTGTCAAATCATTAAAAAATATATATATGTATATATTTATTTTTATCATTACTATTATTATTATTATTGTTACTAACTAATAATAATATTAATGATGATAATAAATATAAGATTTTGCGTTTGATCAAGATAATAGTTTGTTTACATTTTGAGATTAACCACCAAACCACATCACAGAAGTATTTTCACATGATAAAAAACGCTTCAAATTGATTGGCTATTTTCAAACTGTAAACAAATCACATCGTGAAATGCAATCTACACGCATATTTACATAAAAATAATAATAATAAGATATACATGAACACCTTACTACAAATTAGTACTATGGGCTGATTGTTTACATAGGTTATATATCTAAAGCTTCAAATGTTACAGTGAAACGCGGTTCTGACACTTAACCGCTGAATTGTTGTCGGGTATTGAATTATCTGGGGTATAAACTTAACAATATTGGGGTTAGATACAATTTCCCTTTGGCCCAATGTAATATGTAACATATCTTTCATACTTGTAATATTTCTATCAGTGCATATTTCGTGAAAATATGGCACGAAAAGGTTTCTTGCCTCCACTAATGTTGGCGATGTACGGTCAAAAAGGTTATGTTATTCATCACCTAATTGTTCGTTAGGATATGTGGGGCAAACCCGATTTACTCTAGCAATTTTATGCATTTGACCCTTTTAAATGCTGAGATTATGTGCTGAAATACGTAGTTTAATTATGCATCTACAATATGTTATACTGTAGTAATATATGTTTCTTCTCTATATTCGGTTTTTACAACTCCATATGGTTCACCAAGTCTGCTAGAAAATAACAGATGTTCCCAAAAGAGCTACTCAAAATTTGCCTTAAGCGAATTAACTGCAGAGTGTACTGTGCTGGTCCCCCTGGTTTACAAATACTTTATTTACAAGAATGACGTCTATGAGAAACGCCAGGCTGAGATTGGGTTTGGATTATTTCACTATTGTTACAAAATCGTGTTGGTGTCACGAAGAATTTACCGAGTAGAAATATAAATTTGCCGATAAATAGTAAGCTCAGCTCTGCCGACACAATTTCCAGATGAGGTGAAATTGCAGAGTAAACACCGTTTTACATTTTCAGGTTGTCACACCTAGGTCTTGGGTCCCACGGGGATGCAGTTCATCATAAAACAATGCCCAAAAATACTTCTGTCAAATACATGTCAGTGTAAATAGATAAAATTGGACAAATTGCTGCATAATAGAATAATAATAATAATAATTGTACTTTCACGCTTTCGTTAATTATTTTGAAGTAAACTTTCTTGGAACTCTACCATGGCAACCATTGAGTACCTTTCAAATGATTGACAGGTGCAGAAAAATAACTAGTAATTTTTATGGAGCAAACAAATTTTTCAAAAAAGTTTTTTTCTTGTTTTCTATCTGAACTAAAATCTACGATGACCATGAGTAGAAAAGATAAAAAGCTAATTATTTTCGTTTGGTTAATGCGTCACAGAAAAATAAGTCAGAAAAGCGTATCCACAAGTAGAAAAGGATGGGGTATTGTTTTTTTTAGGATCACGCCACTTTTTAAAAAAAGACATGAAAAATCAAAACACAGCATAACAGAACTCATTGAAGATAATTCTAATTGATAAAAAAAATGTTATACTCGTGAAGCCAAACATGAAAACAAACAACAAACGACAACTTACTGGCTTGCACATTATATCGTGTCGTAAAGTCCAGTTCGCCACCAAACTTCAAATTTCGCCATTTTCGACCATGCTTTCTACTTTTCGATCGTAATAATGCTCTTGCAAAGCCATAGCGGCCAGACTTGAAAGCTTTCCTGTCTGCACCCGAAAGAATTTGCACTTGAACATCAAATCTCTTTGCAGCGGTGGTTCTCCTTCCACAGCTCTTCTCTGTCATTAAAAATGCAACGATAAAGACCAGCGTAATACACTCAGCATACCTCTGCAACATCTTGCAGAAAGCGTTCAGTATTAATAAATTCTTGATATCAACCCAGCTTGTCGTATGCAACCATTCACACAGCAATCTGCACTACAAAACGAGCAAAACACTGAAAAACTACAGAAAACTACAACGATAATGCTTATCCCTGAGCTCGCACAAAACACGGGCTCAATACAGCGTGAAGCAATGTACAATAACAAGATGTGTGCATTCAAGATTCTGTGTTCTTTTCTAACAAAAGAAAATTGTTTTTAATGGAGAGCATTAGAGCAAAACAAAACATGCTGCACACGTGGATAAAGTCGCCGCGTCAACTCGAAGACCCTGATCTTCAGTCTTGATAAAAACATAACTGTCACATGCGCGCTCAATAATTCATTTATTGCATTAAGTTTATTCAACCCTGTGCTTGAAATCTCGTGGAAAAACACTTAGCAAAACCACTTTTTAACACGTGACTTAAAATCCTATTTCACTCAGCCCACGCATAATAATAACTCTTTACCTTAGCAAAAAGAGGCACAATGACACAAGGGAAAAAACAATTTTCTTCATCTCAACGCCCTTCAAACGAATCTCAAATCATTCCCTCAAAGGCAGTTTCATTTGCTTCCCTGCCAATTTAGACATTATCCGTTATTGGAGTTCACAGTTTGCGCTTATTCTACGTCGTGTTCTCGGTATTCTGCTTCAAATTGTGGTATTTCGGTTTCAGGACAGTTGACGGCGAAAACGGCGAACAAAATTTCGCAGTCGGTATTCGGTATTATTAGATAAAGGTTGTAATTATTTTTGGAATTATAAACATATTAATTTTGCCGTGTGCCCTGCCTGGCTGTATCTTCGATTTACGTTGCGATGGTGGTAAAAAAAATGTGTTGCCGTTTTGCAGTAGAGTCCCCCCTCTCCAAAGAACCCTCCCTAAAATGGACCGTTATTTATTAATTACCAATTATAAACATCATAGAAATACAAACGTTAATTAGATATTTAAATTAATTAATTAATACTAATGATAAAACAATGATTAATCAATTAATCTTTCACGCCCGGATTCATTTTAAAATAACATGTAAATCATATCTACAGTTTATTTTGCAGGGGGGTAGCACACAACCAAATCAACGTAATCCACGTTTTCGAGATAAAGCCACTACGATGAAAATCTATCAGAAATATTGCATTTTTGATTTTTAGATTCTGCTATGGACTCTGTTGCCAAGTTTTGCCTGAAAACAGCAATTTTATTAGCCTGTTAAGCAGGCCTTTTTGAAAATTTTTTGATTTGTTTGATTTCTTTTTTTATATATTTTTGCCTGATCTCAGGCTACCATTTTACATATTTTTTGCAAATGTTACAGCCGCTAAATACGAAGTTGATCGCAGATTGAAGAATGGTTAATTGCAAAAATGTTTTAAGTCAAGATTTTGTCCTTACATCATTTTCACGGTCAAAGCTGTTACAAATTTAAAATCCTTATATCACTGTCATATCGTTAAAAGTGTATGTAGAAATGCAAAAATCGGTTTTCAGACTAAACATTATATGCATAATCTAATTCAAGAGCCAAAAAGCAATATCTCGAAATTGTATAAAATACTGATAGCGTTGTCTCAAAAAAGCTGATTCAATAGATTAATAGAAATATATATTTCATTCATAACCTCCTGAAAACACAGTTTGATGTTGTACAGCTTTTCGTTTACAGGGGGGGGGGGATAAACAAAGTGAATAAAAATGAAAATAAATTGGTTAGAAATTGCTTTTCTGGGTGTTAAAAATTTTATGACAAGAAAATTGAATTAAAAAAATGTTATTAAAATTAATGAGTTCACTTTAATGTTGCATATTAACGATCTATAAATTTTGAATGACACTCATGATGCCGATTCACGACGATAAACAGATATGCTGAAAGAAGGGAGCAAGGATGCAGCTGCTTCTCTTGCCCTCAAGAAAATATCTTAATTTTTCCATAGTTTTGCCCTAATTTTCAGGGTTTTGCCCCCCCCCTCTCACTTGACCTGAATTGCCTCCGCAATGCCTGCATGGAAGTGACTAATAGGGGGTACGCTGGATCAGAGGTTTGTTCACAAATCACAAACAAAAACCTCTGATCATGGGTACTGTATGTGTTAACTGAAAAAATAATTAAAGTATTACAAAATTGAAAAGTGTATTTGATTTGTTTCTTGACGTTTTTTGGTGATAAGGATGATGATGATGAGGCGACGGCTAGAATGTTGTTTATAGTTATCAGCGTTTATTCCATTTCCATTACATTGTCCAATCGGTATATTAACTGTTTATGAAAAACTAAATTTCACAATGCAAATTCAGACCATCACTTTACCAATTTTACCGTTAAGCCGCACAAGAAAGCTAGAGACAACCAACATACCGTGGTTCAACAGTCACGGCCAATAAAAATCCTATGAAAGCAGGTCACTCTCAAATTTGGTGAAAACCACAAACAGTTCTGAATAGAACATCAAAGTCAAGCAAGCAAAAGAAACATCAGAGATCCAGAAAGACATCAGTGACCCTGTGGCTAAGCTCGTAGACTTTCCCCAAGTCTATCTCTTTTTTAATCCGAGAAACTCTTTTTAAATCCAAAAAAAGAGCTGAGCAAACTGAGAAACTAACAAAGGAACAAGAAAAGGAGCTAAAACGAAGGGGGGCTGGGGAGAAGCAATAAAAATCAAACGAGCTCGTGACGTAGAAGTTGGAAAAAGTAAACAATTAAGATGGAACAATGAAAAATGAAGGAAGAAAAGTAAGAAGTGGTCTGCGGTCAAATGATTGTAGCTGCACATTGCAAAGTTATTACGGAGGAGCTATATCTTTAATAGCTATTTATCTTTTCGATTGCATTTAATTAAAGAAACTTAAAGTTTGATAGGTTGGAAAATAAACTAAAAAATCGCTCGAGTTATTATGTCCAACGATAACTGAAATTGACAGTTTTCCATTAAAAAAGCAAAAGGTTAGTCGTCTTTTTAATGTCCCACTGAAAATTGATTGTTTATGGCAAAGTTAACCATTTTAAAACACGATTAATATTGTGCGTACAACGTGCTCTTTGCTGTTTCCTATCTTGTGATACAGTTGCGCCCCCGCTGCGAGACCTTTTATGCGCCTGAGGCCGCTCCGTCGCAATGAATGGCAACAGTCTCAATGAGTGGCAACACATATCAATACACTAAAATTTGCCTCCAAACCCAAAATTATTAGAAACTTTTTCAAAAAATGCGCATACTGCCAACTTTTCCATTATTTTGGCCATAAGCTACCCATGTTTATGGATATTTTGCGTCTTCCAACCCACTCACTCGTATGAGCGGCACATACCCGTACACAAAATTGGCTATGTTTGTTGGGACCCACGCTACGATCCCTAAAGGCCACCATGGTTTGACTTGGCGTGAAAGAGGATATCAAACAAACACTTGTGACGTGAATCCTAAACAGTAATTTGATGAATGAGTAAATCTACTTTCCTTTCCGAGGGTCGATTCAAAACGTGACATACTCGTACGTAAATTTTGACCTCATATAGATTCAGTTCAAAGTTTATAAAATCAATTTAAAAATTCACACACAATATTTACATTAATTTTACATTCATGGTTCATGGTCATTACCAAAACATCTGGTTTTACAGAAACACACTGTCCATTTTTATTACTAGAAACCTGGCTAAGTCTCCACAAGAAAATATTTCTAAATTTTGGGCCATTTTTGATCAAATTTCACCAGTAAAACTTTCTTAAAAGTTCTTAATTGCATAGAAAAAATTCCGTTCTTTTACTATGCACTCCTTTTTTCAACAAAAAAATTACAAAAACTGGATATATATCATACATGATAAAAAGTCTTCACTGAATCAATCATCTAACATCATGTCCACTCCATTAAAACCACTATGCATTATGTAAGAGCCGTTTTACAAGTCACACCGTGTTGCGCCAAACCAGAGGAAAATTGGTTCGACAAGAATTCGATTCAAATTCGCCTCTGTTTTATAATAATAATAATAATAATAATAATCTACATAAAATGCTAGGCACACCGGCGGGTAGCGTCAACAAATATAGCTACATTTTTTTCCTTTCCTATTTTAATTCTTCGTCAAGAGATTTTCATTAAGATCTATCTTGAGCTAACACTTTGGCATTCTCCCATGTGATATTCAATTTTGCCAATTGTTCTTCTGCACATTTCAACCAAGTG
>JAYJMH010000434.1:0-30365 GCA_036873815.1 Phacellophora camtschatica
ATTAGAGTTGCAATATCTCGGTAGAAATCATCAGGTTTATCGCAATTTTCCTCGACCTTCTTCTCTTTGATGCACATAAATATTTCCTTCTGAAACCAATCGCGTTTTTTCCCACTACCCTTACAGTATGTTTTCTCTCCCCAGTCTATTTTCATTCCATCTTGTTTTAAAATAGCATACAAACCATGTAGAAAATGGGAATCCATTCGGAAACCTTGTGGATTGTAATTTTTGTCCCATGCGATTGTCATTGATCCAACTAAAGCTTTGTTTTTTTCAAACCAAGTAGCTAACTTTCCCGAACATCCCTTTGGACATGTTTTGCTTGGTGGAGTTCCACAACATGGACTGTTTAAAGAATACAAGAACAGATTTGGAACTGCGACTCCTCCATCTTTCTTAATTTTCTTAATTACATCATCAATTTTACCCAGAATTGTATCTTCGGTGTGCTTATCGCAATTTGTAAAAGCCAAGCTTACTTTTTTTTTTTTTCCTATTGGAGGCTGAAATCCTGGGTCATCTTTTGCATCAGTTATGGTTGGTATAGCTACCGGCTCGTCGCACCCCGCATACCTTGCAGCTATGAAATAGTCTCCCTCATCAACTAATCCTGTAGCTGATTTTGTGCTAAACCCATTGGCCTTGCTAGAATAATCGTCATCTCCAATCCACATAACAGCATACTGTCTTTTTTGGTGATAACGTGTACACATTTTCTTAAATTTGTCAGCCAAATCTCTTTTGTTCCCTGTGTCGCTTGTTCCCATATCATTGCTGCTCAAATTTCCTTCAAAATCAATTTAAAAAATTTTTAATAAAATTTTTATTACAAGGGATTCCAGTCACCCCTGAAAAAGCATTTACCCAACTATTTAAAAGTCTAAATTGTCAACACATACAAATCTTGTAATAAGTCTTTAAAATGATAATTGTCTACAGGATTTTGAATGATCTAATCGATCTAAATGGAAAGAACCTCTTACCAGAGGTCAATGCAAAAAATTATACAAACTCTTCTCGAAATTAAAGAATGAGAGCAATTTCTTCTCGAAAAGAGTAGGCCTATTGCCAAATTGACATAATAATAATAATAATAATAATAATAATAATAATAATAATAATAATAATACGAATATTTTAACGGGATTTAAGCTTCAACAAAAAAATTGCTGTTTTCAATGCCTGTCCTGCTTAAAAAGTAAAAGAAAAGAAATGTTAAAAACTTAATTACAATTTTATAACTGTGAATAAATATCGCATTAAAAGTTTATGATGATTTTAAAAAGCCAAATTTATTTTATTAAGTTACTTCATTTTTAAAGATAAATCCAGTTTTTCTTTAAAATCCTTTTTGTTTTCGGCAGTTCTTAGGTTTATAGCCAAATCGTTGTATAACTTTGCCCCCATGTAATGAAATCCCTTTCGTGCATATTCAGTTTTGATGCTTGGCAAAATGGCTAAGCATTTGTTCCAATCTAACGACGATTGGAACAATTTACCTGAAGGTGCTGTTTCCTCGACTTCAAGAAAAACTACGATAACCACACCCTGGGTACCAGACTTGCCGTACCTGGCTATCGTAGTCTTGTACCCAGGGTACGATAACAATTATAGTGGTAGTAAATTCAAAGGGTTTATATGCTAGCTAATAGTCTTTTTACCCTCAAACGGGCCTCATACTCATCGTACGTACATATTGTACATAGGGTTTTACAAAAAAATTAATATGTTGATTTGCCCCGTGAGGGTTAATTCTAGGATTTACGATAATACAAAGTTCTGTCAGCTTTTACCTCATGAAACATGTAATGCTTTACGTTGTTTGTTGGCAGGCTCTTTCGGGGGTGAAAGGGTAAAGGGACTTAAGGGTGCCGGGTCAAAGGTCAATCTTAACCTTTTTTAAATGATAATGATGTTATTCATTCATGCACCATCTGCCGTGTGTTTATTTCAAATTTCTCTTCGCCTCCTACCCTGAGCAATATTTCTATGGTTTCTTTTCTAGAGGCGTTTTATCTTGTTTACCGTTATCGATAATAAAAACGAAGAACGGTCATTTTGCAGACAAGTTGCGTACATTTATCGTGTAAAAGTAGATTTCGTGTATACGTATCCTTTGTAAATCACAGAATAAAACGAATAGGGATAAACACGTCATTCTATTTTTCTTTAGGCAAGAGTGGGTGGTAGAAATATGCGGGTGAATTTTATCGACAAATAATTTGGAGCGATAACATTGAAAACACACGACAGCGTTGATGCATCACTTGTTATTAAAATTCAAACTGTGATATTCAATATCTTTTCCTCGTTTCATTTCCAATCCACAATCAGAGAAAACCAAAGGAAATTTTTCGGTGACTCAATAAAATTGTTGTAAGCAAAATTTGAGTTGCACGTGTGGTACAAAAGCTACCAGAGGGAGTCGCGGTCAAACAGTTTTCCGCAAAACGACGGAATATATTTATCATTATTAATCTTTTTTATTTTTTTTATTTACAATTAGCCTTGTGCAAAATGTAGGTGATCACAGCTAATTAAAGCCAACTATTTACAAGTTAAAAACAAGACACAATACAGAATAATATAAATACCAATTAGTAAAGAAAAATAAAATCAATTTATGTAAACTAAATTTACGATAAAATCTTCAAATTTCTCCAAGTCCATTTCTTGATACCAGTTTTAAATTTTAGAATATAGTAAACACCCGCATAAAAGAAACTCAATTTAAGAAACTCCAGCCTGAGGATTTTGAAAAAATAAACTTTAGATAAGAAATTTGCCTTGGCCTTCAACTGGAAAAACAGTTATTGTGTAAAGCGGCATATGTACAAAATGGAGACTGTTTCATTTGGAACCTAATAGATCAGAAACTGCTTAGCCTAAACCGAAAATTCAAGTTTTTTACATGTGGGTGTTTACTGTATCTCAAGAGAGTGGTAGGTCCTGCCATAGTCAATATGCTACCGTTTTTACTGCTGGAATCAGTTAGTCAGCATCTGTTCACCCGGGGGGGGGGGGAGTGGCAGTACCACTTTTTGGATAGGGGGACGTGTCTTGTATTTCGATTTCGATAATATATTTTTGGACTGAAAATTTTAAAACTTATTTTTGGGTAAGATACTAATAACATAGAAATGTTAATAAAAATACCTATGTTACGTAGTATGCGTTTGTGTATATCGAAATACATATCACACCGGAAGCAAAATTGCATCATAACATGCGGCATGTTGTGTTATATTTTTGGGTTTGGGATTTCGTTCCACTATATTTATTGGTCAGCTCAAGATTTTCTTGGACACGACCCCTCATCCGAGTTAGAGGGTACTGCCCCCCTAGAGTATTTTATCATATTTTATCATATACCATTCTCACAAAAGTTTTAAAGAATACGGAATTTTCATATAATTTTGACGGATCGATGAAATTCTCATCTGACGTAAATTGTCAATAAAGCAAGAAGTCGTCGAAAACGTTCAGGTATGGTTGCAGAGTTACGCCGATTTGCAGCTGGAGCTAAAAAGGAGCGGAACAGAGGAAATTATTCAAGCAAATCAATAGCCTTCAGTTTCTGTTTCTGTTACAAAGACAAGTGACGTGTTTTTTCTGCAGGTTTTATTAATCTTTTCTGCAGGTTCATTGATTTAAGCAGAAAATCTCCTTAACCTGGGTAGAAAGCAATGAAGGGATACAATTTAATTCATAACAGAAATATCAAACCAGCAAAAGGCACTGAACCAACGCGACTCATCGCACATAACAAAAGCGATTGTTGTTACATTGCTGGTAGAATTTATTTTTGAAGTAATCTTGGAAAGGTATTTATTTGTCGAAATATCGTTATCGATAGCAGGCCTGTACCTAATAGTACCTTGTGACGTACACTATTTTTTTATAAGAACACACTTTATAAGAGCATCGAGGCTTTAATCGCCAAAAAAAAAGAACACAATAATAACATACTCAGACTCAGAGCCAAGATGTTCAAAAAATTCAACACCATATTATTAAATTATGCATTCATACTTTGCACTTATTTCACAAAATTTTGCACTCACAACAAATAGCAAAAAAAAGGGTTACGGCATAAATTAAGATAAAAATAAAAGAAGAAACATCTGAGCAAAAAATAGAACAATTTAAGAACATTTGAGGATTTTTTTTTATTTTATTTTCTTTAAAGTTGGTTTAATTATAAGAAGTTACCAGAAATCTAACCAATTTATACCAACTACAACATAACAGTAATACATAATAAGATAAGAAACTCGAAAAATAATATACGAAAATATGTTATAATAAGTTATAATAAGGATTTACATGGGGAATGTATTATAGGTATCCAACGTTTTGAACATAATGCTTGCACAACTTGCATGTGCAGTTGAATGATTGAATATTTTTTATTTGATTCTTAAAAATATTTAATGTTTGTGAGTTTCTTACATTTCCTGGTATTGAGTTCCAAATTTCTCTACATCCGTATGATATAGTTTTACACCATATATTTTCGATTTTGGTTCTCTGGTTTTAAATTGGGGTTGCCTTAGCTGATAGGGGATATCATTAATGGCAAATATATCTTCATAAATGCTGGATTTTTTCCATTTAATGTTTTATATATCTCAATTGAGAAACTTTGGAGATTTCTGTAATGGATTGTAACTGTGTTGCTTTTAGTAAGCAAATCTTCAAATGTTGGTCTATATGAGTGGGCAGTAGTTAAAGAATGATAATATAAATGTTTTCATTAAAACTATGGGATCGTTCAAAAAATACGTAACGGAAAAAATGAACATTTTGATATATCAGCCATTTTCAGTAAATGTGGAAATGATTTTTCTGGTTCTCATCAGGTTCTTACACAAAAAAGAGTGTGTAGTTTGGTGGATGGAAAGAAACCTCGTACGCTATTTTTGGAAAGTCCCAAAAATCTTATCTCGAAAGTCCTTAAAAATCCCATTTGTTTGGGGGATTAATTTTCTTCTCCGAGATTTCCGAGATTTGTTTGGGGGATTAATTTTCTTCTCCGAGATTTCAGCATAAACGGATGTGAATATGAGCTAACGAGAATCGAGAAACTAAAAATTTAGCTGAAGCATTCGAATTGAGAACAACAAATTGAGTGAATTCGTATGCAAAAATATCTCCTGAGTTTTAGAGAATACCAATGATTGCAAGATAGAAAATCGTTGGTCAGCTTAGGTTTTTAAATAAAATTTTAATTAAAATTTTTTAAGTACAATTAAGAAACTTTTAAGAAACTTTTACTAGTAAAAGCTTTAGCCAGGTTGCTTATAAAAAAACGTATAGAACGACAAAGAAACAATGAAAAATACCATAGATGTTTATTCGATGCAATGTTGGAAACAGAACAATAATACAATCGACTCATAACAGATCACAAAAGTTGATAATGTAGCTGGTATAATTTGTTATTTAAAATGTTTTTTGATAATTGTTGGTATAATCACTGGAAAGTTGATAATGTAGCTGGTATAATCACTGGAATGGTTTTTTTTAATGATTTTCAAAGAAGTAAAACTAAAACCTGTAAACGTTTGAAAAGAGATATAGACCCAGTGAAAAAAATGTATAGGTTTGTGCCATTTAGACATCAAAATTACACCTTAAAATTTATATATTTTTCAAAAAGGATACCCCAAAAATTATACAAAATAAGTAGCCTAGAATTCAATAATTCATTCTGCAGAAGCATGAATCAATATTTAAAATCTTTTATAAAAAAAGCAAATCATTTTGAAAAATGATACCCCAAATTATGACCTTGGTGAAAAACAATACCCCAAAATTTATTTTCAACTTGGAAAAATAAAACCAAACCCCAAAACTGCATGTCCCATCCCGTACCGAGAAATATGGAAATTACCCCTCCCTTGGGTATAACGAAGAGCAAGAATTTTCAACAACGATTTCGACAAACATCTCTAGATATAAAAGCACAATTTTTTTGAAATGTGTATTTTAAGAACGAATAATATTTGTCATGTACTTGGGGTGGTTTTAAACGCAAGCTGAAAAATATAAAGGATCCCATAGGAAGGTGAAACTTCGCCTGTCAGCCCCAGGTCAGGCAGGCGAGGTGTTTTTCCTCGTATAAACATGCCCTTAGTGATAATAGATCGACTACCTAACACAGACCCTGGAGGTCGGATCTCTTTCTATCATGAATGGGTGGTCATTAATATATCATAACAAGAATATCACATTAATATATCATCGTTTTTTCGAAAAACAGGAAACTGTCTGAAGGAGATAAGAAGACGCATGCAAGAAAATATCAAAGCGATATGAAATCATTATCTTACAAAAATAAATCTTTACGAACTTTGTAAAACTAGCAATTATCTAAATTCAGATGTTGAATGATTGGTCCTTAGGGTCCCATTGCTAACCAGTGGCCATTGCAGCGAAAATTACACATGGTGCATTTCTTTGACGACTTTCATATTATCTTAATGATTCGATTAAGCCCCGGGAGGGTTTATTCAAAATTCAAAGATTTTGTTGCAGTGTTCTGTTGTTTTGTAGGTGCGCAAATTGAAAAAAATTTGACATTGGCAATTTTCATCATATTTAAGCTATCTTATACATGCACAACACCTGGGCAAAAAACTCTTCGAACAAAATTCTTGTCTTAGTCAATTCATCTTTTCAAGCTAATAAATATTTTTAGCCTTAAATTATTAATCATAAATTCAATTTCTTGAGATTAAATTTTTTTTAATAAATGGATTTCTTAAATCAAAATAAGTAATTTTTATTTTCGACATCCTTTCATATCTTCTTTGATATCTTTTCGATATTTCATCCTTGATAGATCATCCTTCTTCAATGTTTCTCCGCACTTCTTCTTTTATATAATTCTTCAAGTGTTCTTTCTTATGTTTCTCTATTTTAGTCCTCTTTCTTAAGCCTCTTCCTATGCCTTCTTTCATAACTTATTGACTCTTAATTCACACTTCTTTTTTATATAATCCTTCATATCCATTTTATATCTTCTTTTTCAGTTCTTCCTTGCTAAGCTTCTTCATGTTTCTTTCTTAATATCTTCTTTATTTTTCCTTTTATATAATCCTTCATTTCTCCATTCTCGTAAACTTTCTTTTCATTCAGCTTTTCACTGCTAAGCTTCTTTTTGTGTCTTCTATAATCTTTCTTCACGACTCCTTCTTTTCATCATCCTTCGAATTTCCTTTATTATATCTTCCTTTTCAGTTCTTCCTTGCTCTAATATCTTCCTTCCTTCCTTTACTTCTTCGTTCATATCTTCTTTACTCTTTTTTCACTTCTCCTCATATAATCATCTGTATCTTCTTCCCCATTCCTTTTCAGTTCTTCTTATGGTTCTTCATGTTTCTTCCTCAAATCTTCTTTACTCTCCCTTTCTTCACATTTTCTCTTTTATACAGTCCTTCATATCTTATTCCTCGTCCCTACTTCGGTATTTCTTCACTTTAGTGAATTCTTCAAATCATTCATATCTCTTTCTTCATACTTGTGGTTCCTTAACTCTTCAATCCAAACTCTTCCGTCATCATACTTGTTTCCAACATCTCTATTTCCACTTTTGTAAGATAAATAAGAGTAGGCATAGTTGCAGTTTACGACCACCTGTGAAAACCATATGCTACATTCGTATTAATAATTCAAAAATAAGAAGAAAATCTCAGCAAAGCACTCTTTTAAGCTTGAATTGCACAGATCATTTTCTACAAATGCTTAAAACTAACAAGGAATGTGTTAAAAATTAAAAATGCCATCTTCATAAACTGCCAAATTCATTTTTGCATGCCGTTATCGATATTAATTAAACTAAATTGTGTTTGTTTAAATGTATGGCCCCAAACCAGACTTTTCTCATTGATTTCCTTCATGTCCAGGGCAAGTCCAAAGCAAACGAGAAGGAGCTTCGATTTATGAAGAGGTTCTGGAAAGGGGGCACCAGATTTATGAAAATAATTCGCTGTTTCGGAACTGTTCTATACTATAATACTTGGAACATTTCTATTCCCGGAAAAGTTCCGCATCTTTCACTGTAGTAGCAGCAATCCCGACAATCACTCTTCCCTGTCAACGTGGCACTAAAATTTGAACGAGAAGGTGAATTAGGTAAAGATTATGGGAATTGAGCATGTGCTAATCTTATGGAACGATGCATCCAGGTGCAAAAACTTGTGCATTGCCCGCAAGGCAACGCATGCACAAAAATAGAAGAACGCCCACTATGCTGCAAAGCAAATTCACTAGTGATTATGATTATGATTATCTTCCAAAAGCATTTAAGAAGAAAAAGAAACAAGGCCAGTTCATTCTAATTTCAAAAACAAGAAGAAAAGCTTTGAATCAGAAACTCTTTCAAACAAACAAAAAATATCGCGAGAGAAAGAATTAAGACAGATATATAAAAGAATTGAAGATTCATCAGAAGAGAAACAATATGAAATTCTTTCACAAATTGTGTTTCGTATTCATGCTAGCAACAAGCCAAGGATATAGCAACAATTTTTTCTTGAAATGGAAGCCAAACAGCGAAGAAATAGACGGATACCCAGAAAAAGACAACAAATTGACCAATTCAAACGATTCACCGATCAAATCCAAGATACCTGAAAATGTTCCCTTTATTGTTCAGCTGTATGAGAGTTTGGCGAAGAATCATAAAACGTTGCCTTATGGTGCAGAGTTTGTGCGAAGTTTTTCAAGCCAAGGTAAAACAAAGCTTTTAAGTTTTAAGCCCATATACAGTAAGAGCCCGCAAATAAGAAACTAACATATAAGAAACTTAAAGACTGATTTCTGGTAAAAACTTAAAAATTATTTTTGAAAATTAGTTAAAATAGTTAATTTAAATGATGGAAGTTGATAATAAAGGAGTATTGATGTGACTTTTCTATTTCAATTTTGGCGTTATACATCATCCCAACTCTATCCAACTTGCTAAAACGTCGAGAAACGAGACAGGCTTATTTTTATGAAACTGGTTCTTATTGGCCGGTTGTTACTGTATTGAGTGATTGTATTTAACATGCCGGCCTGCGAAAGTCTCGAGATGACTTGTTTCCAGCAGGGAACACGGGTGAACATTCCACATCCGGGCATGGGACCGCCGGCTTAACGTCCAATCCGAAGGATGAGGAAACGAGCTGGTCACTTGCCCGGAAGGTTGCCCATCCAAGTGTTGACCCGGCTAGAGCACGCTTAACTTTAGTGATCTGACGGGAACTGTTTAGCATGCTTAGCCACTCGCTTCCTTTCAAAGACGGAAAACTTACACATAACACACAAACACCGAGAAGCAACTCAGATTAGCAAGTGGTATATAGTGAACTGTATTTCACAAAATGAGATTGGAGGCTGGAGTGTTGTCCTTGTGAAAGCCACGCCACTTCAGTTTTAGTCGCCTGTCTCTTATGACCTCAGTGATATTAGGCATGCGATCATATATGCACTGCCAGGACATGAAAAAATTATAGATGAGATTATTTTTAAACGTTTTGCCAGCCAAATGGCATCAAAGCTTTTTTCTGTGCAGACTTAAAAACGAACGAAAGTCCAAAATCTTTGATATTGCAAGGTTGAAATTGCATGATGAATGTGTCATCCGCCTGGCGCGAGAAATAACTTTTTGACACACGCCAAATTAAATTTTAATTTTAATGATTTAAATTTAAATTTATGATGTACTATTTAGCCTCTAATTTGAACTCATTTAACTCAATTCCCGCTTCACTTAAATTGTTCTCTATATTCATTGAAAGGTTCCAGTGTTAATTTAACTTCGATTTAGCTTCGGTTATCTCGAAAACGTGCTGTCTCGAACAAATTTCATTCACCAAAACTTGTAAAGTAAAATATTAATAATTTACCTACATAATGCATAATGATCATGCTTTGAAAAGATCATTTTGTATTTCATTTACCAGCAGATTTGTTTACTTTTGAAAATAGCCAATTCGTAATTCATTGCATCTATGAGCCCGTGATACAAATCCTGTGATGTGATTGGGTAATCTCCAAATGTAAGCAAACTCGTAGACAATTTTTTCAAGCTGATGTTGCTAATATAATGCTGGGTGGCCGTAAAAAATGTCCTCGAAGCTGCTGCGAAGGAGGGTTATACTTGATAACGTTGCTTTACCTCGAAGTTAATGAAGGAGGCTTAACTTAAAGTTTGATACCTCATTTGCCAAGATCTATCCAATAATCACTGAGTTATGCTCAATGAAAACCAAAAATAGAGGCTTTCTGCTGCTGCAATCTGTTGAAAAGACTACATTATGGCTTTGTGAAATTCATTAATGCTACCTTTCCTTTACTTATGGGATTAATTTGAAGATTTTGGCAAAAAGATATCAAAATGTAATTTTAAGCTGTCATCAACGTAAAAAACAAAATTATCAAGACTAAAGCTCCTCCATAGCAACTTTGCAAAGGTGGGTATATTTTTGGGCCAAGCTTACTAGGCAAAACAAACAGTTAAATGAACTATTATGATTCATGGTAACAAACAATCTTAAATTTTGATCATAAGATTCCCGTATTACAATTTGTAACGAAAATAGGAAATAATAAAAATAGATAAAATTTAGCTTCGACAAATATTATATGCGGTTGGACAAAATGCTTCAAAATCAAGTCGCTCACAAAAACGCAAAATTCCACTAACTTCAAGGTACTTCTTTATCTGCACAACCAACGGTGAAAATAGCAGTAAGATTTGAACAGAATCAAATTATAAACCTTTTATGATTAACGGGGATACATTAGCATCAGCATCTATCCGTGTGACGAAGCAAAAAAGAAAGATAAAGAAAGAAAGAAAATATGTGAAAGAAGATAGAAAGTGAAAAAAGATAGAAAAAACCAAGCAGTAAAGAAAATGCAAAGAAAAAAGTTAATTCTTCTTGAAAAACAAATCACTAATTCTATCATCATGGGAATTCATCAAAATTTTTAGATGTTGCATTTCTGATTCTTGAATTAGATTATGCAAATAAAGTTTAGTTTGAGAAGCAATTTTTGGATCAAAATATATAGTGATGCAAAGATTTGACAGAGCTTTGACCGGGCAAATGACATTAGGGCGACAATGTCTAACAAAATGCTTGCCGTCAAATACCTTATAATCTAAAAATCATTGCATTGCTATAACTTTGTCAAGCTAAACTAATCAAAAGAATTCATTTTTCTGCCTCATCAAAAGAATTCATTCTACTGTGCCCGTCCGTTTTTCACATTCAAATTTTGCAATCTCTCGAGACTCAGTCGAATGTTAAATTCCATGCTTATCATTTCTCGTAAGCCTCTCGAGATTCAATCGAATGTTGAATTCCATTCTTATTATTTCATATAAGCCAATGAAAACGCATAACAGCCATAGTACAAAATTATGAAATAGCCCTGGGCACGAGGTTGTCATTTCTCAAATTTTTGATAAATTTCCTTGATGGCGGCGTTAACAAACAGAAAACTAAAACAGATAACAATGAAGGGATAATAAATAAAAATCGATATATCTGCATCTCCATTTCCGATCGACAATGATAAAGACTATTTATACGAGAACAACGAAAGATAGGTACTATGATTATCAAAATCTCATTGACAGGAATTAATACTAAGTCATGGGCACCAGGATATCTTCGAATAGGTGTAGAGATTAAATTCTTTCGATAGATATGTATGAATCATTTTTCCAAAAACAACAGATGAGCAATGAGTCATCTGATGACCGGCAAAGGCAAGCGATAGAAAATATGATGTAAATCAAATCTGATAAAATTAATTTCATTGAATAAATCAATGAATAAATAAAAATCAAATTTATTTTTATTTTCAAGCCGCCTGCATTTTCGAGCTCTCCTAGAAATTTGTTGGCCTCTAACTTTGCTGCACTTTTGTTGTTCATTAAAAAATAACGATAAATTAAAACTGACTAGGTAGTTATTTAGAACTACATAAAAAGTAAATTACATGTTTTGAAAAAAGCCTGTGACATTGAAATCCAGCATTTCGCACAATTTTATTTTCGTGCACCTAGTCTTGTGCAAATGCTCCCTTTAATGTTTGCGCACTTTGCCCGCGTGGAATTAAACATCTAAAAGAAATATATAAAAATGAAAGAAGAAATAAACAAATTAATTACTTATTAATTAGTGAATAAAAGAGTGAATAAACCGTAGTCAAGATTACACCGTAGCATGAAGATCTTGATTGTAACACATTCGAGAAGCAACACATTTTCTCACAGGACCATCAGGAGTGTGTAAAATGCGAAGGAGAGCATGCGAAGCAGAGCGGAAAATGTGAATTTCGTTATTTAAAAAAATTGAAATAAATAATTACGGAAAATAAATAACCACAACCACACGCCTGATAGCCCAGTGGTTTCTTTCCAAAATGAGAAAGGTTCAAGAGAAAGTTAAATGATATGAAAAAAAGATTCAAATCTTTTTCCTCACATGGAAATTTCATTCATAATAGTGAAAAAAATCTATTCTATTTTCTTTCAGGAAATGTAACCATGGGAAAATCATCTGTCATGAAATTTAAAATCAAAATTCCGACCAATGAACGAATCTTGTTCTCAATGTTGCATTTATGCGTAATTGAAGACAATGTTAAGCACCCTTTGACGCTGCGAATCGTCGATGCATCGTCAAGGTACATCGCAAGCAGCAAAGGTCACACAAACAAAAATCGTCAATGCTTCGAAGTACCGGTAACCAAGATCGTTAAATGGAAAAGGCAACGCAACCCTGATGATATACGCCTGAATTTGTTCGTGACAAAAAGCAGCGACAATGTTCTTACAGCTTTCAACAAGTATTCGAGAAGTGATAAACAAAGCGTGCAACCAGAAATTGTTGTTTTCAGTGCCACCAACTCGGAAACACCAAAACCGTTCAAGTTTGACATTCAACCGAATGAGAACTTCGCGTCTAAGCGAGAACCTCAACCGATAATGCTTGGCGTCGCTGACTACGCCAAAAGAAGCGAGAAAAGGTATTACATCTCCAATTCAGCGACGACCGTTGGATGCTACAGAAGAAGCCTCATCGTCAACTTCGAAGGCTTAGGCTATTCAAATATAATTGCCCCAACAGTGTTTGATGCCAAGCAATGCATTGGGAAATGTCAATATCCCCTGGGGAAAAGCATGAACCCAACCCAGCACTCTTCGATACAACAACTGTTGCATTCCCTTCACGGAAATAGAGTGGCCATATCGGCATGCTGTGCCCCAAGAAAGCTCGTTCCTTTGCTTACAATCATAAAAGATACTTATTCTGGAAGGATAGCCATCCGAAGTCTCGATGATATGATAGTGGAAGAGTGTGGCTGTATTTAACTGGTAAATTTCCTGATTAAAAGCCCGCAAATGCACGTGGGTTTCTTTCCTTGGCGATACATTGAAATGTTAAGGCCCGGGGAAATGTGACATGACATTAACAACCCAAAAAACCAAATGTGAAAAGAAATTTTGAGTTGCCTTACAATTGTATAATAAAATTTACATATTCTTTTGAGCATAATTGTATGTTACTTATTCCAAAAACTGGCTCTTAAATCTTAACTACTGCCCAACTCTTTGAAAATCAGATGTTACTTATTCCAAAAACTGGCTCTTAAATCTTAACTACTGCCCAACTCTTTAAAAATCAGATGCTTTTGAAAAAAATGGCCCTTGTAACCAAAGTTGAATTGACGCAAAATATAAACGCAAAATATGTTTGAAAAATTAATAAAAAGAGAAAGAACATTTACAGGCAGACAAGCAATTGAATTGGTTAAAAGAAGAAAGATACAAATAGTAAATTATATTTCGCCAAAAAGTTAAGAAAAACTATATACTTATCTTAGAATATTTGAGCTGCAGTTTCCCTTGCTAATAATCTCATAATCTAATAATCTATCCTCGTGCCAAACGTAAAAACAACAATTAAGGTATAAAGCCAATTATGGAATTTTAATTTTCGGAAAATAATACTTATCCCAGGTCATAGCGGGGATAAGGACAGTAGGCATATGACATATAAGATAATTTTGAAGAACTAAATGTACAATTGTTATTTGTCAAAAGTTGGAAATGATGTGTGGCCTCATCTCTATAAATCTATCTTGGTTTGCTTGTGTTACCCCCTGCAAATAATGATTTACCCAAGACTTACCTGTTAATTAAAGATAAGACTGGGGATAAAAGTAAAGACACGATGAATGCCTTTGCTCAGAGATCCAACGGCTTTGTTTATCTTTTCATAGCCTACGCGAAGACGCAAATTCTAGACCCTTGCTTCGGATTGCCTGTACAAATTTATGTCATAATGTTTTGTTTCACAAATATATATATATGCTTAGCTGACTGACAACAAATTTCTGAAAGTTTCTCCAAAGCGTTCTGTACATAGCCAAAATATGGGCTTTAAGAAACGTGAGGTTTTGTTCTTCCTGTGTCCGTGTACCTGTATGTTAAAGGGGTACAAGGGATGAAACATTAACTCTTATATGTACAGGGACACAAGGAAGAGCAACAACTTAACGTTTTTTAAAGCCGATTGTTCAAAGTTCCTATTTAGCATACCTGTTTACATAAAAGATCTTGATAAAAAAAATCCCACAAGTATCAATACTTGAATCAGCAGGAAATCTTTAAATTTTTGACTACTTGAATACATTGAGTCTTATTTGATAAACACATGGCATGATGCTTAATGAATCGAAGCAGAATGGTGCCAACTGATCAGTCTAAATTGTTAACTGATAACAATTTGCATTTGTTATCAATATAAACACTGTGTTTACATTTACTCCCACGAGCACTCCCACAAGCACGCGATCAAAACAATCGTGGATAGACCTGGACTATGATTCGCTCTTTATATCAATGGAAAAAAAACTTTCGGGCGTAAATTTGTGTGTGTGGTTTAATACCGCCCAAAAGAAACTTGGTGCAAGTGTAGTGCAGGGACTTGGTGCAAGCAAAGAAAAGTGCAAGTCTACATAAAGGAAAACTCTGGAAAGCATCCATCTAACACCAAAATTAATAATACGAACTGTTATAATAGTTTTACTAAAAAAATAAATATTATCTTTAGAAAAGCAGACGAAGAAACATAATTTGGTTTCATCCATTATTCAGTCAAACTGTCCAAACAAATATCGGCACCACTTTTATCCTACTTCTCAACAAAAATTTCCATGAAACAGCATGGCCTGTAGTAATAAAAATATTACCAATATAATCACAGTTTTACCAACAAAATACTGATAAGTGTAGAGATTTTATCCTGGCAAAAAAACTAAAACTGGAATTAATAGCAAGAACATTTTAATGAATTAAAGCAGGATGGTGCTAACTAATCAGCCTGAATTTTTAACTGAGTAGGCATATTATCGAAGTAAATACTCCCACGGAAAGTTTTAACTTGACGCCATAAAGGAACAACGTTGTAAGAGCATCTATCTGTCCTCAAACAACATGGCAAGTGTAGAAATCTTTCTTCTAAATCCTGATAGACTGACTAAGCCTGAAATTGATAGCGAAAAGTAAAACAGGATAAAATACTGATAGCACACAATGTTAAAAACTGAGAACATTTCCTGATAGTTTGTAGAAATGTTCCATTTTGATACATTTTTCCCTCTCATAAAAAATACGCATACATACGGAAAGATCCTTTAGAAAGCCGCTGCAGTGGAAGAAAAAGAAATATATTTATGGTGTTCAAAAGGTAAGAAGTAGAAATAATGAGATACACAATAAGCGTTTAAACTCATGAGAGGAAGGAACAGAAAACAACGTGTATCCATGTTGGAACGTTTATCGTAATGTTGATAAATAAAGGTTAAGCCTTGATAACTGATAACAAGTTAAGCCTGAAACGTCGCATTCATTTAAACTTTCAAAGTAACTTTTTATTTAAAATCTATATTTGATATTGATAAACAAAGGCGTGTTAAGATCGAAAAAATGAAGATCTGGTTATGTGTAGATAAAGATCTGTACAACGCATTCATCGTTTTGGGTGTAACTCTAGTTTGTGTTATATTAATATATCAACATTGTCAACAGAATGATTTAAAGTAAAATTGGGGCGAATCCAAAATGAAATCAGAAGGAAGTGCACTTGGTGGTGGGGCAGGGCAACAAAAGTAAGATAAAATAGGTTCTTGAAAGGGGGCCTATATTTATGAAAAGAGGGCGCCATACCAGCTTCAAATGAACGAAAGAGAGTTTTAACAGAATTAGAAAATTACTATTAATTCATTAGAAACTGTAAAGTGCTGTGACAATAATGGTGTATCTTGGCCGCACAACATTTTGCGAGAAATATAATGTTGCGAAATATATTGGTGAAATATAAATTTCTTAATTTGAAAATGCAGTCAAAAAGGACGTACAATTAAAACCACACGAATGTATAGAAGACGGACTAAGAATTCACAGCGAGGTAAAGGAGCGTGCACTGTGCATTCATCTTAAAATTAATTTCAAATTTATTTGGAGCCTGATGTGTATTTACCAATCCAAAAGCTTGAAAATAAACCTCGCGGCTCTTTGCATAGCTGAAAAAACATTCAGAGTAAACTAAAAACGTTTTATAAGAAAAGCGCAGACAGAAACTTAGTTGGTCAATAAAACTGATAATTGAAATCATTTACATAAAATCGTCAAATTTTTAAACCAAAAGCTCCCGTTATAAGATCAATCATAGATATCAATAATTACATGTAATCGTCCTGAAATAAGCAAAAACTTGGTGAAAATAAAAAAATGTTCATAATTTGTACAATACCGTTTATATTTACACTCGATTTCCGCTTGCAGTGTTTCCATGGATGGGTTGTTTCTTATTAAAAGGGTTAAAAGGATGAGTTAGCGTAACCATTCTTGATAAAGGTCCTTGATGCTTGAATGGTGAGTCGCAAGCAGCTCTGCTCAATGGTCTAAAATGAATTGATCAAGCAAATTATTAAACATTCGGTGATGTCTAATAACATGTACACCAAATCAATTTGAAAAAAAAAACTTCCGTTGAACTATCTTAAATTAATGTAAATTTCTTTATTTACCTCCTGAAGAGAAGTTTTACGATGTTTGTCAATGGGCCACATGGCACTTCCCAGGATGAAAGGATTAAGGCCTAAATTTATTGAAAACTTAAAGTTGACAAACAACATACAATGGCTGAGCGGCCAGAAAACGGTAGATGTAATAATGTATTTACATCAAAGATCGCCGTATCTTACTGGCGACAATCCACCTACGCACTCCACAGCTTCCATGCGCGCAGCAACAGCAGTAAAAATACAGTTCAACGCAATGAGTACAGTACATCTTCAATAAAGTTATTTGCCCACGGAGTGTTGTAAAGAGTGTTGGATAGCAGCAGATTTTCGTCTTTGAAAGACAAAGGGCTTTGTTTTCTAAAAAGTATCGAGTCCGCATACGACAGATTTTCGTCTTCGATGCCTTGTGGAATCGGTGCGATACTATTATCGTGAAATTATTATGTGAATAAAAATTGTTCTTTCGTCGGTTGAGGCTATTCACAAATCCGTCTTTCAAAAATGTCTGTCTTTGGAATCCGCACACGGCAGATTTTTGTTTTCATCTTTGAAAGACAGTCTTTGAAACCAAACTTTTAAAATTTCGAAGACCGTCTTTGGAAGTAATTTTCGTCTTTGACAACCGCACAAGGCCGACTTTTGTCTTTCAAAGACCAAAGGTGAAAAGCTTCGTCTTTCAAAGACAAAAAATATGCCTTGTGCTGTGAGCTTCAGGATTAAATAGACATAAACAGCCATGAAATGAAATTGTCAAAAAATATTTCTAAGGGCAGTTGAACCTCTCGCAATCTCGAAACTCTCAAGAGAATCAGAAGCTTAATCAGCACTGAAAGCTTTCAAGATATATACAAAACAGTGTGAGTAAAAGTTCACTCTTGGGGATTCGATTAAAAACGGAGTACCATTGAGCCCCGCTATCTCGAACTCTCAATGGGAATAAAAATTTGTTTGAGAAACGAGTTTTTGAAATGACTGACACTGAAAGCTCTCAAGGGATAAAAAAAGAATTCTAGGTAAGCAAGTTTAAGTAGGAGAGGTTACTGTGTCAAAATTTTTTTAAAAAACATACTTATGTGCTCTGGCAGTCGATTCTTGTCTTGGATTTCTTTCAGCAGACATAGGAGGTAAAGGATTTGTCCAAAGAACACAACCAGTGTAACCAGGTACATACCCTCTCCTGCAAGATGTTTTAAAAATAAAAATTTCTCTTATTTATAATATACAGGTAAAAATGAAAAAATTCAAAACTTTAAAAGCTCATCTTGAAACTTTTGTATTTACCCCTTAAAAATATCAGATATTACGATGTTTACAAATAAGCCAAGTGGCTTTTCCAGGGGGGAGGGTTAAGGAATCAACCTGTTGAGTTTATAAATATTTTTGGGCTATTTTTGAGGGAAATATTTTATCTTAAATTATTTTAAGATATAATTCGCCTAGGATATTTCTCTGTGATCAAAAATAAAAAAAACTTTCTAGCGTCATCATATTCATATAAAAAATGTAAATCAATTGATAAAAGCAAGAAATCTCGTAGCCATGTTTCAAGTTTTAGCACAAAAGATGTACATGCCATGTGTGAAAAGTTACAAGTTGAAATTTTGACATTCAAAACGTACTTGCTAGTCATGGTGTATCTTGGCTTCGAAAGCTTTAAGCTTGTCAGCGGTGTAAAAGTTTCTCCATGGACGTCCTTTTCGCCATCACCTGTGACATGTCCCCTGTACGAGAAATTGAAATTGCTGCTATTAAACGGTCACTTGAAACATTTATATAGGAAAATTGGTATGTTTCATTTCATACAACAGTTGATCTGTTTATGTTTTAGAAAATAGCCAATCAATTTACACTATTAATGATCATGTGATGAAACTCCTGTGTGTTGACTGGTTAATTTCAAAATGTAAATAAATCAAGAAACCTTCTGTTACTTTCACGAAAAATTGCTTGTTTGCTAGGTTACATTAAAAACCTTCAAATAATAACCACAACTTTTAAGATTACCCTAAAAATTTAAAAGAAATTTCTGAAAAATGCCGTAACTTTGAAGACTGATTCTCTTCACTTGAGCATTTCGAAATTCAATGTGCTCCAAAATTAAGAATTTGCATTAGGCCCACAACACAAGATTTAAGTACAGCTATTTGTTGTGAAATTATTATTTTCAGAAAATCTGCAAAACTATACTTTGCATTGGGTTAAATGTTTGTTTTAAAAAATAGAGATGAATGAGTTAAAAGAGATTTTTTATGACCCACGTGTAATTTGGTATTTGTCCAACTTTTTTGCATTGACTCGTACTGTAAATAAAAAGTGAAGAGATATTAACAGATATTAACTCTTTAATTCTCATAAAAACCTCATCGTCAAATGAAAAAAGATTATAAAAAAGTATTTATTTTATACTAGGGACTGGAGTGCTTATGAGTAAAAAAAATAGCCGTTCAACTCTAGGTCAACATTTTGTTATTTCCAAAACTTACAAGGCCTATACCTACTTATTTTGATGTAAAAACACTCAATGCTCCACTTTGTTGCAATCATACATTTAAATTGTATCATAAAAAAGATAAAAACAATTTAATCAAAAAACCAATTTGATCAAAAATAATAATTTTTCCTAATTTATCCTGGAAAACTTTTTGATTTGCACTCAATGTTTCAAATTTTCCAAAAAATCACAAAATCAACCTTCAAGTTACCAAGAAAACATTCATGATGAAGTCTAACATAATGAATAAATTGACATAATTAATAGATTGACATTATGAATAAATCTGACATACTGTAATGAATAAATTGACATAATACAATGAGTATCAACAAAAAGTAAAGATACAAAGTTAAGAACCATGGACTAACAAAACAATAAAAATAGTGAGGAGCACAAAATATTAATTTCAAACAATTTTACAAAAAAAACTTTACTTACAATACAAAGGGTCTGCTACGATAATGACCATTTCTTGATTGTAAATAATCCCAAGTAAATGGTTTGTCACTGAACTTCTATTAGATATAAAATAGCTTATACTTAAATATGATATAAAACTGGTTGTAGGTAGATAGGTTGTAGATAGAAAGTTCATCTCATTATTTCTCAGCACATGCTGTACAGATATATCAACACCCAATGTCCATTTGATACATATTTTTGGTAGGTTTTGATCACAATAGAAAATGTAAAATTATAACAAAAGGAGCAGCAAGCCAACATGAAATAAAACAACAATACACGTTTTTGTTCATCATGGTGACCAATAAATATATTTGGTGGCAAATTATAACTTCTTCCAATATTTTTAATTCCAATAAACTCCTCAACTGCTAAATCCACAACAGAACAAAGTACATCAAGATAAAACCACCCTCATCACCATTTCAATCATAATTGTGCATTGCTCCTCTGCTGCAAACAGTTTTCAAGAAAACAACCTTACCTGCCATGGTTCAGGTGTTGCTTCATATCTACGTATTTTCTGTGAAACCATGTCTGGTCTTGGTTCAATAACTGTTGACGGAGGTGAAGGTTTTTTAATTTCAGAGCTGGTCCAGTCAATACCTTGGTAGAGCCTAGAAAGCAACAGTCAGCAATCATAGCACAACAACATTATTTCTTGACAGTAGCCTGAAAAGAGTGTTTTCACCAAATTTATATCATGTGACCAACACCCAGAAACGCATTGCATTTTAAAAAGAAACCCATTTTCCAACAACACATTTTTAGATCATAAAATTCACATTTCGTCACAGATCAAAGACTTCCCAAGAGATTCACAAGTGGGTGAAAACAAACTAGTTTTACATCATTGTGAAACGGTCTAATGAAATTTTTAAATTTAAGAAAAGAAGTTTACAAAATTTACTCACTTTTGAGTTGTTGATGTATAAAAAGCTTTTGTTGCAATACTGTCCCTCAATCCTCGGTCATTGATTATATTTTGTGTAACCTGAAAATTATATATATATATATATAGTATAGTTTACACCTATTAAACTTAAGACCTTTAAATATTTAATACTCAGAAAATGTTTAGGTTATGAGTTGAATTAAAAAGTACAAAACTTCCAAAGCTTAACTTTCATTTATTAAATTATAAAATTCAATAAAACAATTATTCTAATCTTGGCATTCTTAACTCACCTGCATTTGACTTGCATCATCATTATCGAAATTGTTTGAATCAAAATGCAAGCCATTTGTGGGACTTGAAATTGCCTCACGTGCTCCATTTAACAACGAATTGGGTTCCTTGTTAGCTGTTGGGCTTGGTATGTTTCTTGTTGTTTCGATGCTACAAAAAAGAAAGAAAAACAATGAACATAATAACAATAAAATGAATAACTTAGTAAAAGTAAACAAAAGTTTATGATAATATAAATGTATCGTCTATCTGTCTGTGTTAGTCTAATAAGCTAGCTAGTATTGATTACCTTGATCTAGTATCTTGTCTTTCCTTGGAGAAGGCTGTGGTAAACGTATCATCGCTTTCTAAAATGGGCTGCCCAGCATTTGTCATCGAAATTCGTTCGAGAACCCTTTGTCTTCTATTGCGTTCCTCCTCTGAAAAAAATCCTTCCGCGTGCGCATATCGAAGATAGCCGGGAGAATTAGAGTTTCTTGCTACATCAAAAGATGGCATTTCAAATTCAGAACTTTTAGCAGTCTTTCTCCATCCAAATAACTTCTTTATTATGTTTTATTGTCGTTCAACTCGGCCAACAAAATCAATAATTTATCGATTAACGTGTTGTGTTTCCTGCCGCCATTAGACACTGGCCACAATCGTCATGGAAACGGTTTGATTATGAGACTGTTTGCACAAAACACGCTCCTCCACAACAGATATGTTCGACCATTGGTTCAATGTGTTCGACATGCAAATATCTCGAAAATTTGGTTGTTTTTGTGTCATTCCTGTCGTTTTTTTTTTTAGTTTTTAATCAATTTAAAGGCTTTAAAGAGTAGAAAGTGTGGAAGTTTTCCAATAGGTTAAGACTTTTTGAGTAATTCTTCTGTTTCACATCCCTGGATTTATAGGGAATCCAATGACATCGACGAAATTTTGCAAAAAGTTAACAAAGAATTACCCAAAGTTAAAAAATGGCTCGATTCCAATAAATTGTCACTTAACATTGACAAGACAAACTTTGTCCTCTTTCACTCTCGATTTCACTCTGCTGAAACAAAACTTTCAGATGTCCTTGACAAAAATTTACAAACAAAGCATACAAAGCTAAATATGTCAAATTCTTAGGTGCTCTTATTGATGAAAATCTTTCCTGGAAACTTCACATCCAAGAACTGTATAAAAATTGAATATATTTTTAATTAACTGGGATTTTTCATAAAATTAGGTATCAAATCCCCAATAATGTATTATTATCCCTACTATATTATTCACTTCTTTATCTTTTTTGAGTTAAAGCATTATCGTCTTGGCACTTGCTTGTGATACTCCATTAAATAGTCTTCAGAAAAAGGTTTTAAGATGCATAAACTCTGAACACTTTCGTGTCTGATTTACTTCAATTAAATATTGTGTCATTAACTAATTTAATTGTTACTATCTAAGGTGGCAATCTGATTTTCATGCGTTTTAAAAAACAAAAAACTAAACAATTGAATCGTATTTTTCCTTTTGTTTATTTAATGTGTTAGTGTCTGTAAGTTTGATGTTAGTGTATTTTGTAAATTTGAATTAAAATGTGGGAATGTTGCAGTCATTGTTGTTAGATTGCATGTATTTTATGATTTCGGATCTTACGAAAAATTTCTGCTTGATTCGAGTAAAATTTTTAAAAATTTTAATTCACAATTGCTTTTATAGGTCTTAGTCTTTAGACCATTCGACCATGTACGAGATGACATAGTGTTGATAACAAAAGATTAGATCTATAGATAACATAACGTTAGTATGTACATGTTGACTAGTGTTGATTACTACCTAATATGTCATATATAATTATATATATACAAAGCAATTTAACAGCAAATTAAGCATCAATAACTTTTTTGAATTCTAAATTAAGTGTGGGTGATCAATTTAATTAAATAGAACAGCAACCCGATGCGCACGAACGTATTCAAAAGTGATAGGAGGCACAGTGATAAGAGGAGCACATTTTCAGTACCTTAAGAGGCACACGCATTAAACTGCGGCCATTCATGTTTGTGTAAGGGGGGGGGGGCGTGCCCCAAGGCCCGCAATTCCTACGCAACCGAAAGCAAATAAATACATATATATCTATATCAAAGATAATTGTCTATGGCCGCGCGCTCATTTTCAAGAAATTTAGCTTTCATACAACAAGAATAACTTTAGCATCGGTAATTTAAAGTATTTATTTAATTCGTTTAATAAACAATTTAACTGCAACAGCAATAATTAAGATAATGTAGATGACTGTCGTATAACATTTAACGACCATCGTATAACATGTAAATACTGTCGTATAGCATTTAACGACCATTGTATAACATGTAAAGACTGTCGTATAACATTTAACGACTGTCATAAAGCATCCATAGAACGAGCGAGTGTTTATATAACATGTAACAGTTACATAACAATCAGCAATTGATGTAAAACATTAAATGACCGTTATATAACGTAAAAGAACTGTTGCCTAGCGTTCAGCGACTGTCGCATGACATTTAACGACAATTGCACAACATTCAGCGACTTTTGCAAAACATGTAACGATTATAGCACGACATATGCACTTGCAAAATTTCAAACACCATAAAACTACTAATTCATGCAACACATTAACCAATAATTTGCAATACATTCTATGACACATAATGTACCAATATATATCATGTAATGTTTATACACACATATAAGAAGAATATATTTAACACATCATTTTCAATAATAAATCAAATGTAAATTTATTAACATTTAACGTATGCTAGCGGACAGCTACTATGTAACGAAGACAACTAAAAGCATCGTAGTTTTAGAAACAAGATTTTATATTTCAAAGCAAACATTTTAAAGAAACTTTCAAATTTAAATATGATCCAGAAATTTATATTGTTTCAAAGTGCAAACAAATTTGTGTTGTCCCATTTGGCCATTGGGCATTTGTACACAAACAAATTTTGTTACCTTTTTAGGATCTGTAAACTACCTTACAAACATTTTGCAGAGAAGGAAGCGGAAATTTAAATATGATTCAGAAATTTATATTGTTCCGAAGTGCAAACAAATTTGTGTTGTCCCATTTGGCCATTGGGCATTTGTACACAAGCAAATTCTGTTACCTTTTAGGATCTGTAAACTACCTTACAAACATTTTGCATAGAAGAAAGCGGAAATTAATTAAAACCGTTCAAAATGCATACAGGCAAAATATTGTTAAAGTAGGCTGCCAAACAAATAAAGAATATATTTATCTATGAGTGGCTTTGCATTTAACATTTGAGTCAAAAATCTAACCTTCGTTACAATTTTAGAAAATTGACATGGAACGTGTTCATATATCTTATAACTTGAATATATATTAAATTATTTTGTAAATCACTGAAATTTAATATCCTGTTTTTGTTATGCAACTAAAGTTAGCAAATTATTGTGTCATTTTAAATTGACTCGCCAGAAATATTTAATTTCAATACGAAGTAAAACTACAGACACTAACAGTTTTATCAATCCACCTTTTCGAGATCAGTCTGCCATTATAGAAATTATCAAAATTTTGAGATTTTGCATTTTTGATTTAGATTCTGCATACAAAGTTTAATCGGAAAACCAGTTTCTGCATTTCTACCTGAATTTTTATCAAAATTATAGCGTTGTAAAGATTTGAAATTTGCAAGAGCTTTGACCGTGAAAATGATGTTAGGACAAAATCTTGACCTAATAAAATTTTTTCGGTCAGATCCCTCATAAACTTGAAATCTTTGTATTGATGTAACTTTGACAAAAAATTTCTCATATTGAACGTTCTTGAAGAATCTTCAAAAATCAAAAATTCAATATCTCAAAAATTTGGCAAATTTCCATCATGGTAGATTTATCTCGAAAAGGTGGTGGATTGTCTAAAAATTCTATAAAAATCAAAAAAATGCTGTGATATAGATGTCTACCTGCAAAAATACACCTTAATAACTAACAAACACATGCTATTATATATCATCGTGTGCGCCGATCAAAACATACAAGAGAGACAGCGATATTAGAAGTACTGATATTAAGCAAGAAAAAATGTGAACACTAAAAAATAGTTACAACTGTAGTTCCAAAATCACATATGAAATTATTGAATAACTCTGCATTAACAGAAAGTCAAACAAAGGGAAAACGCCAGCGAAAGACAATTGTAAACTTACACATTACGCAACGTCAAAGCGCTTGTACCTCGTATCCTCACCGTCTTCGCCATCTTTGAAAAGACCTTGAAAGTAAACACAAATTAAATAAAAGATCTAGATCTATTTGATATAAATGTAAAATTCTTATTCTAAAAAGTGATGTTATATATACATCTGTGTCGAAATAATAAAAAACCAGGCGTTTCTAAGTGAATGAAGGGGCGTGGATTCAAAAATAATTCTCGCACACCGCACAAAAAGAATTCGCGCACACCGCACAATACCCCCACAAGAGCTCCCCTAGCTATTGATCAAGTCTATATCGCTGAGAAGATGAGGTAGAAAATCTTTATTAAGTGCGATCAAGATCAATACTGGTAGGAAAAAAGGGCAAATCTCAGAAGAAAATGCAAACTTACCATATTTTTTCCTGATCTCATCATGTTTTTTCTGTCTCTCCGCTACCCTGTAAAACGGTATGGAAATTCGTTAAAAAATTTAAATTAAACCAATTAAAAATATATACCGAAATTATATAAATTCTAAACTTTTTTAAGCAGCAACAATTTTTGCCAGACCAAATTTTAGCATTCATTCAGATTCTAGCAATGACAAACAGCTTTTTATGTTGAGAAAAACATTTTAGCAGAGGCGATTGAATCTTTAGATTCCAGCGTTTTTTTTTACTGTTTTAACTCTTTGCTTCACAATTGTTATCATTTCTCAAATAACAGGGTGGGGTGGTAAAGGGTTTTTTTCCCCGTGAGACCTGATTGGACCTATAATTTTTTGTGAAACGCCAGCAAAGGGTAGTCCGTGAAGCGTGACAAGACCCATTTTTCCCCCCTTGAAACAACCATGTCTTCTTTAAACGTGAGACATGAAATTCAACATTTGCATTCCGCCCGTGATTTGTGATGCTGACTTACACGACTGACATGACATACAAATAATATATCATGCTTAAAATTGCATTTGAAATAATTTCAAGCATTACTACATTACCTTTCTGAATGTCTTGCATTCCTATCATCTTTCTCTGCCATCTGCTTTGCATCTTCTTTAGCATATCTTAAAGCGAATATACCAAATAAGAAAATCTGAGATTGTAAAACTCATGAATTCGAATAGTAGAATTAAATTTAAATTCTGGTCAAAACGATTTGTCAATAATTCAGGAGTACATTTTCTTCATAATTATTCAATATTTTTCAAGTATTGTGAAGAAAATTCTTTATTTCTTTTGCAGCATTGTGAAGAATATTTACCCCTGGAAATATTATAAATGTGACATCTGCCAGTGCTCTCATATTATGGGAACTATTATATAAAATATATATGGGAAAATAATATGCATTATATTATATTATATTAAATAATATATATTATTGAAAAATATAAATATTATGGAATATATTATAAATGTGATATATACAGACAAAAGAGGAAGAGAAATAGCAGCTTGGAGGATGGTGGTACATAAATCCCGAGTTAGACTTGCCAAGTCTATTTCGTGCCAAATCACAAATTTTAATTTTGTACTCAATTTATCGAGGGAATGCCATATCGAGGGAATGCTATGAAAATACTCAGCCAAATTACTTTATTAATGAGCGAAACTATTTCGCTGAGCACTTTCATAGCATTCCCTCGATATGGCATTCCCTCGATAAGTTGAGTACAAAATTAAAATTTGTGATTTGGCACGAAATAGACTTGAGGCAATTCTAGTCCAGAGTTGGTACCAGCTAATAATGCTCTCGCATTGAAGATAAATGTGGTTACATAATTTGCTTTTTTATACTTTTGCAAACTGAAAATTTAACTCTTTCAATGGCCTTCTTGTTTGTGAGCCAAACACCATAAATTGCCCTTGTTATACAGAAAAATCATCCCAGATTCTAATGTTATCAGCTAATTATCTGCCTTTGTGAACTCAAAATAATTTCTTGTCAAATTTCAAAGATAAATTTCTTGTCAAAATAATTAACAATCAAAAATGCATTTGACTTTGACAATAAAGACTCATAGCATGATACGGTTGGACCCCACTATCTCAAACTCTCAAGAGAAATGAGAATTTGTTCAATTCAGCAGGTATTAGAGATAACCGAAGCTAAATCAACACTGGAAGCTCTAAACGGGTATACAAAACAGTTTGTGTTAATCGAGTTTGAGATAGCAGGGGGAACTGTATTTTCAATACTTTATGAAGAGGATGACTTATTGAATAATCTGATATCCATTTCCAACAAATTATGACACACCTTTTCCTTGCTCTGCTTTTTGAGATTTTTCGACAACAGCAACAATAACAAAGGCAAATTCCAAGTAGTAGAAGTATTCCAAGAATAATTGGAATAATAATCAGCAGCAAGTTTCCAGACACTGTAAATCAACCAATCAATCAATCAACTTATTTGTAGAATACAATTAATTATAAATGGAAAGCAAAAATGTATTCTACACAGCCAAAGAAAAGCATAGCTTAACCAGCCTGGGCCGTAAAAAAAAATGTAAAATAGAAAAAATGATTATATTGTCTAAATATATGATAACATGAATCTATAGAAGCAACAGTTTAGCAAAATTACAACAATGTTGGTAACATTAACGAAAATATCATATTGCAGAAGTGAATAAACAGTTTGAAGCAAAATTATGGCCTCTATTATTTCAGTGTTTTGCAATGAGCCAATTTTTGAGTTTCTTATTAAAGGCTTTAAAGTTTGAGGTTGATCTGAGGGATAATGGGAGATTATTCCAAAGACAAAAAGATTGCAAAAAGTGATATTCTGAAGGAGCTCTGGGCTATTGAAGGACTGCTTTGTAAATTGAAGATATCTCGTTTGCTCCTGATAATGTGTCACTCCCAAAAACAAATTTTCATATTGATTTTGACTAAATCTATAATAAAGTCATGACCTGATATAATATTAATTAATGCAATAAAAATAAAATATTTTTCATCATATTTTACTTGCATTGCTGATTACAAAATACTCCACACAATTCTGCATTAAATTTAATATAATTACGTTTGCATTGTTTGTATGAATACCAGTCACCACTGCATTCGCTTGAACTTGGTTTGATGGTTGGCCTTTTTCCGCAAGATTTTGTTGCTTCACAATAGTAGCACTAATTTAAAAAAATGCAAAATTAAAATAAAGAGCAAAAATTAGAAGTAAACAACACAAAATGAAAATGCTTTTTGCAAAGCCAAAAATGTACGAAAATAAACTTTAAAACTTTATTACAAAAGCAGGGATTCTGTAAAATAGCACAAACCAAACAGTGTAAGATTTGAAGTGTGTTTTTATTTTTAACATACATTTAAAATTACTGTATCAGACCTAGCCATAAGTTCTTATAGCATAGTAGAATTGCTCCCTTGGAAGATGTTCAGGGTGAGCTATTTTTAACATAAATTCACTGAAAACAATAAAGAAGTAAACTTTGAGGAAAGCAATTTGTTTTTCTTGAAGCAATCAACAACTCTCCTCCAGGAAGCCTGGAAAAGAGCAAGAGCTTTTGATTAGCTCAAACAACTAGCTATATATAGCCAGGTAGTTTTAGAGCACAAATTCTGGATTTGGAATAGAAGCAACAACTTTAGAGGTCTTTCATAAAACGTTTAATTTGTTATTGTTTGAAGTTCAAATTACAATTACAAGGCAGAACATTGAGAATTGTAGAATCAGTGGGGAACAGCATGACTTTAAAATCTTTGATTGATTGGTCATGTACGTTTCTCCTCATGGAATTGAATAGCATTAACACTTTGCGAAATTATTCGAGCGGGATCTGGACCGTTTTATGGTGGCTTCAATGCAGCCAAGGAAATTTTCTTTAGTTTTTATGAGTTGTAGTTTAGCCTTGCATAACTATAGTACAATGTTTGCAATAAGTCTAACAACAAAAAGCTAGGCCTGATGTATTAAGTATTGTACAATGATTTACACACAAGACAATTTTTGAAGTAAAAACGTTTGCAGAACTCTAAATTTATGAAAATTTAATAAAAGAATTTGTAATAAAAGAAAGATAAACATTTTATTGAAGCCGTGGCAACTTACATCAAAATTGCTCACACAAGAATCACATGAAGTGTTGTTGATGCTGGTGCACGCATCTGAAAATGATGAAAAACACATTTAAAAATATTTTGAATACAAAACTGGTGCACCATTAATTTCCTGCAATTGCTATAAAAACAAGAAATTTAATTCAGCACTATAGCAACAAACATCAGTTTAACAGTTTCGAATAATAAATATATACAGACCTTGACACAAGCAATTGATTGTTAAATATTAGGACATTTCTCTATGATATTCTAGAAGTCAGGAGGAGGAAAAACGTTTTCCCTGGCAAAAATGCTGGGCAATGCAAAGTATTTTATTTATTTGAATAAAGCACAAGCGAGGAGCAAACAAGAATGGCAGGGATGTCAGAATGGCAGGGAAAACCTAACTAGAGTGGCAGGGATGTCAGACTGCCCCTAACTAGAGTGGCAGGGATGGAATATCAAAAATGTCAAGGTGACCTTAATTCCATTAATTCCCTTTTATAGGTGTGTTAACAGATAAACAAAAATAAATTATCTTATACTAAAAGAAACAAAAAGTATAATTTTTTTATTGATACATCAAATTCCCATCTTTACTCTTTAGTAAATTTTGCATATAGCAGTTTTTGATTTTATGCCTGAAAAAGTTTATGATATTTGTAGTTTTAATATCAGATGGTAATGTGTGATCGCACGCGCATGCCTTGACGAACGCCTAAAATTTTCAAGCATGCTTTTGATCGCACATGCAAAGCTCTATTCAGAGCGCTAATTCCCAGTTAAAATTTCAACTTTTTATGAAAATATTCTTTGAAAAACCGAAGGCCATATCAGCAATTCTTATAAAAAATGTAAAAGATTGAATAA
>JAYJMH010000445.1:8090-30358 GCA_036873815.1 Phacellophora camtschatica
CCCCCCCCCCCCCAATGATAAGTGTGTGTTGTTGAAAGTTATTTTGGTCAACACTTTCATATGCATCTTCTTATTTTGGTTGGTATATAGACATCATTTTTGGCCATTTCCTTATGGATGAGTTGGATTCAAATTAAAATGCACCTGCCATCTCATAATATATACTCAATCCATGGATGTCACGGCACTACAAAAAAGCAAGCTCGCGCTAGATCTCCCATTCCCTGCTCTTACTAAACTATATTAAACCTAGAACATAACATTTCCTCATTAAAAAGAGAGAGATGGTAAATTTTTATGGAATTTAATTAGATTGACTCTTAGCCATCTGAAAGGTTCGCCCCCCTGCAAAACCATAGATATATAATCGATATGTTTGATGTTTATATGGGTGCTCCCATGCATGGTTAAACACCAACAACTTGTTATAGTTATACTTGTTATACAAGTCACGTTATGAAGATACAGCATAGTGAAGTGAGCGAAAAAAACTATTATTTCCGAAGTTATAAATCCCATTAATTTTGTGTTTACAATCAACGAAATATTTTGAAGATGCTGTTTTTACCGAAAACAATACAATCATGTTTCATCGTACCTCCATCCCAGAGCAGCCCTTTCAAAATTCTATCTACTATTTAATAATATCGGAAATCTAGAGATGAGGTTGGATAGGATAACAAATTTGCATTGCCGAAATTCAACTTCCCAATAATAGATCTACGCAGTTGGACAGGATTGTGCTTAAGCATAAAATATTGATAAAACGCGGTTCCCTTTTCAACGTTGTCTTTTCCTGACTTAAAGAATATCTCAACACGAATATTAGCCACCAGCCAACTGTATTTACTGCTGTGTCAAAAGAGATTTGATCAGCACATAGTGCAGCACCAGTGGCCGCATTGGAAATTCAATGATTTTGAATCGCAGTCTCTTGTCCTCCAAACGGTGGCCTTTATATCTATTCATATAGGCCTAGTTGATTGTGAAATTCGCTTGATTTCTGGCGATTAAAATGTTTATTAACTTTAATACCAGTTGCATGCTTTTGATTTATCTTTCATTATAAATCTCCTGTCTTTGAATAGCAACCTGCCATGTGATGCAAATGTCAAATAAGCTTATTTTTATCATGAGAAACTAAGTTTTTAGATCGCCAAGAAATTAAGAATCTCAGACCCCTTGAAACTTTTATACGTTGTTACACGAAAAACTTTCATACGTTTGAATGAAGAAGATTTTGAATCGCAGTCTCTTGTCCTCCAAATGCCAAATGGGGGTCTTTATATCTATTCATATAGACCTAGTTGATTGTAAAATTCGCTTGATTTCTAGCGATCAAAATGCTTATTAACTTTAATACCAGTTGCATTTTAAATCGAAGATTATTTCACTTCCATGATGTTTAAAAAACCTTTGATATTTATTATATTATTCATTATATTTATGCTCATAAAAGTGTAAGAAACTATCTGAACGAAAACGACACAAATAAGACCATATAATGTTTCACTAAATGTTTACCAAATTTGTGTAAAATGACTATGGCAAAGTCAAAGTTTACAAAGTATTTGATGTAAACGATTTTGTCGTTTCTGTCCATGCAACTCGGCACATTATTTGTTCCGTGCATTCTTTTCCTTATTGTTTGGACTTCGACAAATACGTCATTCACGGTGACTAAAACGAGACGAATTCAAGATCAGCAACGCCCATCCATCCAAAGAGGGGGCAAGAACGGATTTCAAAATTTTGTAAGGTAATTAGTCATTAAACAAATTCAAGTGCAGAGCTTTTTATGCAAATATATTGTCTTTCAAGTTGGGCACCGCTTTTCCAATAACGTCAAATAACGATAAAGATAAATGCTTTTTTAGGGGGTTATTCATATGAAGGTACCCTCGGCACCAGTCTGGTACCCAGGGTAATATAAAGGAAATGGGTATTAACATTTTTGGTGAATGGGTGCAGTGCTTTTTCAAACAAGAAACAAGACAGGAAAATATGCTATTGGAAAATAATGATATTTCAGTTGAGATTTGAGGCTGAAATATACAATAATTTAAAGAAACACAAGCCTGAAATTGGTAAGTTTGGTTATGGCTAGAACTATCCTGGGAAACTCGTATGGAATTCATGTACACTAACATAACAGTTGAACGTCCACTACTCGAACTATCTAAACTCAAAAGTTCTCTTTCGTGAACTCCATTAGATTTCCCCACCAGTTGTCCTGATATCCCCCACTTATAAAGTTTTTGGGGAAAAAAACAACCTGAAAGTCATTTCAATAGACAATTACGCTAAAGAAGGCCGAAGGGGTATCATTTCCAAGATGCAATGTGTTATATTATTAAAACTGTAGCTAGTTCTACTGGTATTCGATAATCGAAGGCATTGCATCTTGGTTATAATACCTCTTCCACCATCTTATTTTTATTCTGGATTCAAAAAGTATTTTCTTTTACATTGGATAAAAAATCTTTCTATTGTTTATTTTTCTATATATACAAACAACGTCTTTTATTTCATTTAGCTATGAAACTAAAGCTAATAAAAAGAATGCAGAGCTTAAACTTGCTTGGACTGTACATTTAATAAAGTATAAAAAGTAAATACATTTGATCAGAATAAGATACAGTATTGGATCCCCAGTAGTAAAATTCCTTAAAAAATTCACTCTTGAACTCGAACAGTTTTTCAGCGAATGGGATCTAAAATGGCCTAAAATCTGCTGCAAAATTAAGCACTTTCAATACTAAAAAGCCTAGGATTGGTTTTACGCAAATTCGTGCATTTATTATGGCATTTTCTTCTCGTCCAATTGAACGTTTTTACGCAACCCCCGTTTTGAACTGTTCCATGTTGGAACGTACTTTGGGAAGAGTTTTATTGATAAGAGCATCTTCTTACAAAACAGTAAAGAAATAAAATCTTTCCAAAAGGATACCAACATCGCCATTATTGGAAGATTAGCGCATGATGAAAGTGGGCGAATTGTGTGTCTTATCGTGATTACAATGGTTTTACGCGTAAAATCCCATATCTAACATTTAATTTCATTTTGGGGAAAATTATGGATTCCGAGGTTGGCAAAGTTTTTGTGTATCGCATTTGAGATCATGCAAATTCGAGCGTCATAATGACTAATCCTTTGCAATCGATTCAGTTTATTATATTTTTCTATTATTTTAACGGATAATTTCAGGTTTTATTACGATTGACATGTCAGGAGGACATTCACGTTAGTTTGAATGACAAAGACTGTGTGCTGGCATAATAAAGGAGTTGTTTCCGCAAGTTAGCTGAATCGTGTTTCTTCTTTGTCATACTTAATGCAGATATTTGAATACATTTCACTCAGTCTGCTTTCCTTATCTGGCAAATTGCCCACCGAACTACAAAGTAGCGACAATTTCACTACAATAGGAAGAGCCGCAGTTTAGTGGCTGTACACCTTTCTCGACAAAGCGGTGCTTGTTCCTATTATGCTGGCAGGTAGGAGGTGCTTAACAAAAGCACGACCAAACGATTACATGAAGACAATTCCCTGAAGAAACACTTAGAGCAAATAGATTTTGTTTCATAAAGCATATTTTAAATGTGTTGATCGATTTTCCTGATTCATTATGCATGCGGATATTCCACTAATCAGCAATTCTAGGGGGTATTTTTTTTTAAGCAAGCTAGGGTCAAGCACGGAAAATCGGCTGTGCTTTGTACCAAGCTTTCCAGACAGAGGTCAAGGAGTGCTTAGGGAGTGAACACATGTAGACCTTACATGAATACTTCGAGTTAAGCCAGCCATTGTGGAATTTCTTCAAAGTTTCACCGTACGAACTACCGTAAATAACGGTGTACGAGTCGACCCGTTGTATAAGACAACCCCCCAAACTGGAGACCCAAAATTTATTATTTTAATATTTTAGCTTACAGCAACGAATTAGGCGTTTTGAAGGGTGTTCACCCGTTTCAGAAAAGATACTTTTGTGAATTTTTTGTACCCGTTGTATGAGTCGAGTCCTTTTTTTGAAGCCGAATTTTAGATCTCAAAACCTCGACTTTATACACCGGTATTAACGGTAATCGATCCCAGAATGGAATTTGTCATGTCAAAGTTATTATACTCACAATTCTACACACCTACCATGTGTAACAGTGATTAATTTGAGATCCAAAGTTTTAAAATGATTATTGCAAACAGCAAGCATGGCAATATTTCTCTGTATATTAACTTTTGCATGATAAGTTCAATCCAAGTTTGATCTGTGCGTGCTGTGAAATTTAAAAAAATATTCATAACGGCGGATCCTTAACTAGAATTAGTGTATCGTGGTCTGCGGTATTTTTGTATTAGATCTTCAACGAATGTTTGACTTTTGAGTTGATTTAAAGAAACCTTTACGGGCTTTACGTACGGGCTTTTACCAAGAAGACGTCGTCAAAAAACGAGTTAGGTCCTGTCAGTCCGAGGCGTAAATAATCTTGATGTATAATGTTGCGAATAGCCAAAAGAGGCGTTAATGTTATCTGGTAGGCCTTGCAGGCCTACATTTTTGCAAGAGGAACTTCTTTTTCGATATTTACATTCAAAACTAAAAGTAGTCTTTTGTCCTAGGGAAGGGGGGGGGGGACTCACTACTGGTAAGAGACGGGGGGACTCACTACTGATAAGAGACGGGGGTCAGGCACGTTTTGGGTATGGTAAAATAATATCTGGTATATTTTGGGGTTCGCCAATTTTATGATATTTAGTATATTTTCGGGGGTGTTGTCAAAAAGATTTTAATTGCAGTAGAAATATACATTATACAGTCATACAGAAGCACAACTGAAGTTTTAAATCATTCTTTTTTTAAATTGATGAAAGTTCAGTCATTTGAATTCAGCAATTTAGTTATGTATCTGAGTTTTGTAAAATAAAGGTATATTTTGGGGTGTAAATTTTTTAGAACTTGGTAGATTTTTGGGTTTTTAAGAAATATGCTGTATCTGACCTCCCCCCATCACTTATCTATAGTGAGCTCCCCTGGGTCTTTTGTTCAATATGCCATTCCCATTCACAAAGCCTCAATGAAAGCTCATAAATATTTAGCCCGGTCATAGTTGCGCGGGTTATGAAAATTCAAAAATCAGAATTGCTCAAAATTACAAAAAATTGTAAAAATATTCACAAATCACACAATTTAAGATTTGCTGAATTTATAAATAGTCACTTACATGAAATCACTGTTTGGGAGTGATTGCCTCTTGGTGTTTAGAGAAAAGAATCAACTGCATGAGAATAAACTTATTCTGTTATTTTGTTATCATTTATCAACAACTATTATCGTAAGAAAATTTATTTTGTAATTAATTTTTTATAAGGGAACGTGACTGCTTTTTTCCAAATGGAATGACCGTCAGTCTCTTCAACAAAATTCATTTTGGCGTTAAGTATTCACGTAGCTGTAACTGAAGTATATGAGATTTGGGTAAATTATTTTGGTGACTCGGAAATTATTTACATTAAGTAGAAATAAAATGTGCAGATGTTTAGAACATGCTTTGAAAAGTACTTTAATGTGTTTTAGAAGCGTAAAGGGTATAAAATTTGCAAACATTCATGACAACAATAAGGAACTCCCAGCCTCAACTTAAAGCTGAGGTTTCTTATGTGAAAACCATTTAAGTTAAGTGAGTATTTTTCATTATGTTTTCTTTAAAATTTGAACTAAATTTTTTTATATTCCCAGATTGACTTTGATCTGCACACAAGATGGCCTGAATTCTCATTCTTATATTTATACGAAATGTTTTACAAAGCAGATGCATTACGGTATGATCAGAATTTCTTCAAGCCAGTGAGTCAATTAAAAACTTCAGTGATTGTATGGTATTTAATGAACCCCGAACCACCGTGTCACGTGGTGAGTCATCTTACTGCCAGTCAAGTGAAGTCAATTTGGGGCATTACCGAGGAAGAATTAGAGGAAATGTATTTTGATGATTCAGGTAAGTTTTTTTGCATTCAGGCCTAAATAAAAAAGGAATTTATTTACTTTGTTTCCTTCGTTATTACAAAAACGGTAAGATCGAAGAGGAAAGCAGGCCACTGCATTGCTGTGTTCTATTTACAACAGCCGCCCGCTTCGTTCATTTGTTGCACGCACGGTTTGATGAAAAACACACAAAAAACACAGAATAATGAAACATAAATTTGAAAATTCCTAATATTCTCGTGATTTAGGCCGATTTTTTTGTTATTTAAGTATTTTACTAAAATCTAACAATATTAACAAAGAGCACAAAGAGGTCTTTATGTTCACATAACTTTCCTGTGGCCAGTGGCCATTACAATTAACTAAAAGCATTAACACATTCACAGCGAAGAACTACACCAACCAACATAACATAAAATGCAAATGATGCGAGCATTAACAACTGATACACACGGAGAAGCACAATTTGGGAGGAAGGTCTTGGGCGCTGTTTATATGGAGATGAGCCTGGCACTCTTTGCTGAAATTTGGCGTAGATATGGAAATCCAGGAGGGCTAGCTTGCCTCCATAAAAACAGCGCCTTTTAGAGAGAAAAATGTTTTTCTAATAAACGCTCATTCTTCTAAGAAATTTCGGAAGTTTCCAATACGTTTGACTGTATGTTCTGGGATATCTTTTTGGCTTTCTTTATTCAAACACAGGGAACATGGACAACTAATGTCTACATATTAAGTTATATTTGGAATATTTACATATTTAAGTTATATTTAAATGCGTCGCTGCTTATTTATCCTCTGTAGTACTTAACTCACGCTCTTTCCTGTTGCTTTGTTTTGCTTCAGTCAGTCAGTGTAGCAGAGGAACATCAGGCGGGGAGACAACAAACCACTGTACAATGAATCCAAGTTGGATTTTTTTAATTTTAATTTCAATACATTGAATTAGCATGAGGGTTAGGAATCTTTTTGAGCGTTATGAAAAATGCATGCCTATTCCTTCGCATAAGCATCAACTTTACATGCAAAATTTGTGGCTTGTTCTTCGTGTCGACGCTTGGATGGAGGGTGTGGGCACATAAATTGTACCATTAATAATCAATTTAGCTATATGATAGTATTGCTATTGGTCTAAATTCCTAGATGCTGCACTGCACTGCATGTAAAACCCTTTTCTTCCTTAACGCCTGTCCCGTTCCGGTCCAATAGGGCTTCAAAAAAGGCTTTTGTTAACCAATGAAGAACAAACTAATTTGCTCCGTTGCTGGTCCGAGAAGCCGTATTTTCGAATACCATAGAACAGTTAGACCTATATTGACCGAAATGATGTCCAACCTTTCGTAAAACCCATAGAAACAAGGGACTAGTGTAAATATGTCAATTGAGTCTAACGCTTGATTAGAGTGAAATTTATAGATTTTCTTTGGAGAGTATAGAAATAGGCATTGTGTGTTGAACTGAAATTATTTTTGTCGTTCTGTTTTCCGTGTAGATGATAGGCCAGAGATGTTTCCTTTGTGTCATTACGAGTGGACGAAGTTGTACACTGTGTTCTTGAAAAAACATGGCGGCCGTACTTCCATGCAAAATTATGTATTGAAAAGATGCCTACGAAACAGGCAAGCATTGGAAGAACATTACCGGTTATCGCTACATACGTCCAGGAGACAGAAATGGTACCAATACCTTGAGGACAGAGATGTAGGCAACAGGGAAGCTTTGAGGGCACTCACGGAACATATGCCGAAAGTGACGTATGTGTACATGTTGCATAAGGTATGTTATTTGTTGTTCGTATTATTTGATACATTTAGAATATTATTTTTATGACTTTCTTTTGATTTTTACCCCCAAAGATGTTATATGGTAATTATTTGGTACATTTTATAGAATATTATTTTCATGATTTTCTTTTGATCTTACCCCCAAATATGTTATAATTTACAACATACTGGATTTTCTATACGATATACACTTAATTTATTAAGTTAAAGAAAGTTAACGAAATTGTTTAGACTAACATTGCTATGAACTGATCGGGTAATCTGTTTATCGAGATGGTTTCGTTTGAGCAAAACCTTTCAGCTGTTTTTACGTGAAAGATTGGTGGGTGGTATAGCAAATTTCTCATATAAAAATCAACATGGAAATGGGTTTTTGTTATTACTCCTGGCAAACAGAAGTGACTTTTAATCCAGTCTGTATTGTCAAAAGATACACAAATTAGAAACAGGAAATCCAAAGCCTTGATGGTTCTCCTTTTATGAATAAGAGAAATAAAGCTCGATGGGGAAATGGCGCCATTGCATCATCTTTGTTTATCATCTTGCTGAGCTAATAACACTGCAAGATGAAGTTTCGGGTCGATAGATTTATGAAGTGTAAATAGACCTTTTCTACAGCGTAAATAACGACTTCTAGTTCTGAAAAGAAATTGTCCTTTGCTAATTCGTTTCAATTAATTTGATAAAATAGGAGTGATTATCATCTATCTTTACCTTTTGCAGCTTTATAAAGGTAAATGGTTGATAACAGTTCACAAACCATATTTCTATAAAAAAAGCCCCCTCAAATAAACGCCCTAACTGCAAACATACCCTTCCTTCAAATAAGAGTCCCTTTAAATTTCTAAAAATCCAAATAAACGCACTTCCCTTGGAATTAAAAAGATTCATATCTTGCAATCAATCTTCTTGTGAAGTTTCTTACTTTTCTGAAAATTTGCTCTGCAATTTCTTATAAGCGTTTTTTATCCTAAAGTTTGCGGACACTAAAATTTAATCATGACAGCAGTTTTTCGAGTGTAGTCAGGCTTTATTGATAAAATAAACATTTGTTACATTTTGAAAATGTGTCCCTCGAACAAACCTGCGAAAGAACGCAACAAACAGCAACAAACCTAAATGCTTTTCTTGGTCCACTTGCCAAATTTTTACACGTGACTTTTTAAAACATATTCATAACAACAACAACAACAGCAACAACAACACTTGATGATGCTTATTATTTTCTATATTACTAACACCGGGTGACTCATTTTTGACTGGCTCGCAACTGGTACTGAGAACAACATTTCTACGAGGATTTATTTGTTGGTGTTGGTGTTTTACGATTTTTTATATAATAACAGCTGCCATCAGGTTCATCCTTGATTGCTTTTAACTTCTGAGCAAATTCTGTTTAAACTAGCAACCCCGAAACCATTAGAAATATCTTTAAAGCGTGTTTCAGGTCAAGGTGCAAAATCTGCATATTTTGTTTGTACTTAACGTAAATAACTAAAAATGTTGATCAAAATCTAACCCCAGTGTGTCTTATAAAGACTGTGTATTTGCATGCCCTGCTTTGGTTTGATGGTGACGTCTCTTTCACAATATATTGCGTATTTCTTTTCAAAATAGGAAGAACATGTTTCAAAACACCACGAACTGTGAAACAATATTTTAAAAAGGGGTCATGTTGTGGTTACATCTGGTTTAAAATACGTAAACAGGAATAGGCCTATAGGCCCGCCCCACCATGATTTCTGCTTTTTTTTAACAGTTATATTCTTTTGCATGCAGAAGTTCATAGGCTTACTTTGAATAATAGTTACAACGCAGTGTGCTTCCGAAGGAGGTTACTTTATATAAACGTCAAGAGGAATGGTTTCATCGTTTTGTATTAAAGATATAAATCTAAAGGTTTCGGGAATCTGCTTTTTGGATTGTACATAATATCTAGATTACCCACAGTTTGTCAACGTCTATTTATATAAATGATGATGACTTGTGCTGATGAGCTATCGCCTATGCCATCTTTGCTTTATAACCAAGGTATCGTACATGTTTTGGTCTTCAAAGAAGTGGCCCTGATCATGTCCTGATAAACCTTATTTGTTAAACGATCATTTCCGGTTCCTCTACATCAGTCTATTGTTGGATCAGATAGTTTTTTTTATTGATTTTTAGTCAGCAAGGTTGGCGTCGGACACTCTGTTCAAGCTTTGTGACTTGGATGTTTGACTGCGTTTTATTTTTGATCGCTCAGTTTAATCAGAGTTGATGTTGTCAGAGGTCGCCATGTTCTAACCAAGATAATTTTATCATTGTACTCAGTCTATACGCACGCCCTGTGCATTTTCTTATAGTTGACATGTATGCTTCTGTCAAATTTTCTGTTTTAGAAAAAAACACTTGGATAACCTAAAGAATTGGGTCATGTCTCAGGAAAGGGTGTGGGGGTGGTATATGACTCAACACGTATGAGATGTGTGCCCATTTATGTACCTATTCAAAAACAGCCTTTTTTCTTCATTTTGATTCAATTTCGTAATTTTATGTCAATTTTGATTTTAAAGATATTTCGGTCTGAAAACCTGTCCATGACGGAGCAAAATAGCCCTCCCCAATAGAATGAATATAATGATTACATATTGCATCTGTTGCACCTGAGAACAGCAATTTATAAACGTATCTTTTTATTGCTCTCTTGGAATAGTGTTACTGCTTGCTTGTTCTTAAAAACGTCTTTTTGGTTTGAAAGACAATAGTTTGTTTGCTGATGCCGTGGGCCCCATTTAAACCTGTTCTTCTGTGGACTAAATCCCTTCTTTCAACTTAAAGGTCACCATATTGATTATCACTACGATTAGCTTAGGCCAGTTGGCCGACGACGAAATCCGTTTTATTCGCTGTTTAGTCTGATGGAGTGACCAAACTTTCTCTTAATCACAACAGATCACAGCGATGTACATAGACGGACAACTGAAAGGAGGCTTCCAAACTGTGAAAGATTATGCGGAATTCTGTGGCAGATTTAAAAGCTGGCTAGAAGAAAACAGTTTGAAGTTATGGCCGCCGCGACATGGGGATGTTTTAGCACAGGATTACAGGGATGCTCTGGATTATGTCAACAAAGAGGTACTTCATATACTCTTTCTGCCAATTGTGTTATTTTTTTGTTAACATTAGGGACAATCAAACAGTATTTCGGAATATGTTTTAAAATTTGTGTAGTTTCACTAAGATTGTAATTTGCAAATAGTTGAGAGCATTCAATGAGTAATGAAGCATAGATTACTATTTGTGGCAATTTGACAATAGTTTTGGTCATTATGTGACAGTATTGTACACTTTTTTAATACAATATACTTGCATATAAGAAATTAATTTGGAGGATAACTACTGGCATGTGCTCAATCTTTGTATTGTGACCATTTGAATCTAATTTGCTATAAAGGTGTTTTTGGTGTAATAGAATTTAAACATTTAGAGAAGAAGCATTTTGCTCTACAAATAAGAAACTGATCAAGAAACTATAAAATTTGAAAACTTTTTGGAAAAATTTAAAAACGTTACAGCACTTGGAGTTGATTCAAGTTTTTTCGTGAAATGAAAATAATTTCGGTTTTGCAAAGTTTCATAAATTTATCAAATTTGTTAATGTCTTCTGCTATTTACAAAATTTGCGTTATTTTTGCATGGGTAAATATGCTTCACAACACTGCAATGTTCCACTGTGGAAAAAGAATGAAATTTTTTGTCAATACTTGTTGGAAAATGTTAAATCGAACAGGGAAGAATAGTGGCACTTAACTCTTTGCTGTGGGGAAAATTAATAAATTATTGTGAAGAATATGGAAAATTAATAAATTATTGTGAAGAATATGTACCCCTGTGTTTTTTGGTACGGTAATTCTTATTTCAAAGATTGAAAGAATGAGTTACCCGCTTCTTTACATACATATCATCTAGATTTGTGCTTAGCCTATGTTCAGGTTTAACATACGTTGTTCTTAACTTTGGGCTCATCTTTAGCCTGTGGACAGGCCTTCTTTCACAACTTTATTATTTCCCATATGTTTTAAAACACCTCCAAAGTGTGTTTCGGGCATTTGCTAAACATCTGCTGCCCGCTCCTTTTTCACTCAGCGTAAATTCATTTTGCGATACTAAGACGATTAACCGATTACAACTTATATGATCCTGATGTTTTGTATAAAGTTGGTTCTTGTAAGAAGAAAGTAGCCTGTGTGCAGATCTCTACTTGCCACAATATCTAGTGCATTATAAGTCATTTTTACGCGGCACATGCTCGTTAATTTCTTCGTTTCCTGGATTGTGCATAGTGCAAGTGTTTTTCAAATCTCTGTTTTTTGTAATTTGTCGTGCTATAAAGCTTTAAATCTGGTGTATATATAAAACATATATATATACCATACATACATTATATATTTGGTGCCCAAACATAACATACACATGTTGTCCCTACCTGTTGTCCCTACCTGTTGTCCCTACCTGTTGTCCCAAAATTTATTAGGCCACGTAAATTTGATATAGTTGCAATGGTCTAGAAGTGAATGAATAGCTAGGGACTCTCGCATGGTTAAGAGTGGAGAATGAAAACTGTTTTTGAAGCTACGCCCTTCGTTGACTCAGAAACGCCTGATTGTTTTTTGTTTTCATTATTACATGACTTTCTAACATTAGAATTAAGGAGGGTGCTCCTTACTCTACTGAAGGGCTATTGTGCCCCCTCTCTTCTATACCACTGCATAATTATCTTGCCTTGTTTTCACTGGTGTTATATCTTTTTTAGAGCAAAAATATGCATCTTTAAAAAGTAACCAAATGAGTTTGATATAAACAATAATGACCTTTATTTTTTCTAGCTTTCTCTTGTTGCTGGTGAACAAGAACTGACAGTAACTGACTTTCTTAACAAGGCTTGCAAGTTCGTTGAAAGATTGCACGAAGTGTGGTTGTGGCAAAATCAACATGGCACATCATACCGAAAAGAACATCGATCTTCAATTCTGGTTCGAAGGCATGATTGTTTTAGGTATGAGACGCTCAATATTTTAGACAATTTATAGATATATACATTTTGATACATGTTCTTCTATTCTATTTTAGTTGCTAATCCAGAAAATTTGTTATACAAAACAATTTGTTGGTTCTATTTTAAGAATATATATATTCTTTATTATTGTTTTTCCATCTCGTTCCCTGGGATATTTTCAGAAAAGAAATATTTTTTTGGTATTCAAGGTTCAATAATCTTCTCAGATTTATATATTTCCCCCCATGTCATTTGTCGAGACCTGTTGAATTTCTTCCCCAGACTCAATACACAGTATGTACCAAATTCCAAATACCTCGTTGGCTCTTATTTCACTGGTTCTTATTGGCATTATTTTTGGTCTTTCAGCCGGAAAAGAGCTGGCGTTAGGGGTTTGTCCATGAGAGTTTGACCGTGGCATTCGAAAAACTAACGCAAATAAGGACCGGCGTTAAATGGGAGTGGGCGAAATAAAGGCCAAGAAGGTATCTTAAATTACCCCTTCCCCGTCATGTCATTTTTTGACAAGACCTGCTGAATTTCTTCCCCAGTCTCGACACAGACAGCATGTACCAATTGCCAATTATCTTCAGCTTTTTCCCCTATGTCATTTGACATGGACCTGTTGAATTTCTTCCCCCAACTCAATAGACAATATGTATACCAAACGCGAAATTTCTTGAATTTTACCATGTTATTTTAAATAGACTTGTTAAATTTCTTCCCCAGACTCAATACACAATATGTACCAAATGCCAAATATCTTGAATATTTTCCTCATGTCATTTCCTACATAATTTCGAAGACTGCTGGTACTTACTCCAAATATTAAACAGAATTATTTAAATAATGCGACATCAGCAGAATGAAATTTGACGAAATAATCTTAATTTATAGAACATCAACAGAATGAGAATGTCGATATTCGAATTCAATTTAAATGCTTCACTTTATATTTTTTACATCTTTGCGAAGTCGGTAGAATCTTGACTCGAGGTTTGATCATTATATTAACCAATCTCACAAATCGAGATTTTACCAATCTCACAAATCAGTAAACATTCGTCTGTATGATTAAAAAATTTCAGTTTTTAACTTTTCGGTTTTTAAATTTTGTGGCTATAAGATGAGTCTTTCCCTGAACCCCCGTTCTTGTCATTTTGTTTTGGAATACTTGCCAGCTAGATGGATGCTGTATTTTTAATTCAGTTTGTCTGCAGGTATGACATCCATTCGTACCTATATTTTTCAGACTCCCGGGGGTAGTTGGATTTTAAATGTCAAGCTTCGTGCTCTTGAACATGAATTGAGTGACGAGACTTTCAATTATTAATGTGCATATTAAATTTAAAGCTCTATACATTCAATGAAGCCACAAACCGTGACGAGATATACAGAAGTTCCATCAACGTAGATACCCAACCTGTGTACAATTTCTGTACATAATCAACCTCGTTTTCATGGATATTTTCAGAGAAGAAATACCCCTGGTCGAAATATTTACACACACCATCTCTAGATATATGACAAATTTTATTCGTTCTTAAAATACACATTTCGTTTTCAAAATAACGTTTATCGAGAACGAACTGTATATCTGCTATTTGTCATGTATCTAGAAATGATGTGTGTCATTTATTTGGATTATGATCTAACATGACCCTAGTATCTTCCTCCAAATCGTTAGTGGTTTTATGTTAATTTATTTCCCCTGTTTACAGAGTCTTGATCCATTTAGGAAAGAACGCCCCCCCCCCTCCTCTGTCAAACAGATTTTTAAAATCTGCCGTGTCCAAATAGGGTTAAATGTCTTCAGGAACGAGTTGAGATGGATCTTCGATTTGTTTTATTTCCACATATGATTATATTCCTGTTAGCTTTTTTTAAATTTATATATTGCCATGTTTATCAGAAAATACCTCGAGAAAGGCCACGTCGAAGACTGGATTCAGCTACGTCTTTATTTCGAACGACGGGAAATTCTAACTCATTGGCTTAAAGACAATCTATGGCTCGTTTCACTGATCGGAGATACCGCAATACAGAGTTTAAGACCCCCGTTATGCTCAGCTGAAGTACCAGTTCCTATGTTGAATGGAGATCCGGTGGCATGCTTGGTGCAACGGTATGCATCTTTTTTTTTATATTTCTTACTTGGTCCTATCGTAATGTAAGTAATTAAAATACTTTTATCTCAGAAATGATTTTGTTTTCTTCGTTTTAATTTGAAACTCAGACCATGAATTGTGACCAGAAAAGTAGAAACGCAATTAGGTTAATTAGGGAGTACAGTTAGGTATCCCGTAGTTGCGAAGGTTGGACATTACTGTACTGCAAGCAGTCTGCGTTGAATGTGCAAAAATTGAATGTTCCAACCTGCAGGTCAATTATTATTTTTAGAGAAAGTAACAATCATACCTCTAACATAGTATTGCACATATATGTATATGTAAAATCTGTACATTATGCCTTTTGTCTATTTAATCGTAATCGATTGTTTTATGAGATAATCGCATGTAGGTATTTTATATGTATGACTCATTTTTTTCAATTTTATTTTTTCTTGCGAATAAATCTTCGAAACGTCGTGTGCACTTTAATACAAATATTCATAGTACAAAGTCGTTTGTTTATTTTGTTTTTTCTCCTTCGCTTGATATTCCTCCGCTACACTAACAGCTGACTGAAGCGAAAACAACAACAACAAAGAGGAAAGTACATGGAACTGATGCAATGAGTCTAGTCAAAGTTCTCGCAAAGTTTGACAAAAATATGTGGTAGAAATACAAAAATTGGTTCTGAGACTGAACTTTGTTTGCACACTCCATTTTGGCAATGATAAATGCATTGTTTATAAAGTTCCATAAATTTTGATGATGGCGGCTGTTTTAAAAAAAGTTGATTAATAGTTGCGACTATTTTGACGTATTTATTTAAATATATATATTTATATATACAAATCAAAGTGTAATTTCATTTGTTACAGGTTTCTGGAAAGTGGATTACAATCAGATTTTAACAAAATTCGATTAAAGCTTGTAGAAATATCTAATTTACAAATACGGATACTTGCGGACAAAGTTAGAAATATGCAAGAAGTCATCTGTGCGGAGTCGATAAGACCGGATCGGCATTTCTTTTTGGACCCTCCGCAGCCAAGGAAACTTTTAATGCCAAGAGCTCCACAGATATTGTATCAGAACTCAGCATCATTTTACCATTGTGGCGGACACATGCCAAAGTACCATGTTGACCCACGAATGCTGCTAGGCCACCCAAGCTGAGACGAGCAAAACTCCTAGATTGTAGTGAGAAATTTGGCTTCCCGTATTAGGTGATTTTTGCTATCTTCCTCTTCGGTTTCTATTTCTTCCAGCTTCCGCGTATTATAGACTGTGAAGTCACGGAATTAGCAACGGGTATTGGATCTGAATTTCTGTGTTCAAGATTGCAAGTAAATGCATTAAGCCAATGCATTAAAAATTTTCAGAAAAGTAACGTGCAGTTACTATGATATTGAAACCAATTTTTAAAGACATTTCAAAGTATACTATCTCGGAGTTTTCTAGGATAAGACATGAAAAACTTCTGAATCTGATCTGAAAATGTAGCAGGAATTCTTTTGCTGAAGGAAGCGTTTTTGAAAATATTTTTCAAAACTTTATCTTTTTGCAGAATTTTATCTGAATAGGCGGGTTTTCATTTCAGAAAATTGACAAATACTGAGCAATATTTTGCGCCTGAAGGCATACAAATTAATATTTAAGCGTTTCATTAAAATTGTTATGGAAATATTTGGAATATTGCTCAGCAACTTTCATCAAGAATAGTTCAAGCTACTGTTACATATTCCCTTATCGTGACAAATAATTTACCAAAATTAAAATTTGGTCAACCGGTTATGGTATAGCAATCGGAATCGTGCATTCATTCCATGTTTTCTTGTCTGTCCTCCGAGATAGTCTAGTCTCAGCAAAAAACATTCAATGATTCTTGCATGCAGAATTTTTATTCACATTGTAAATAGCATATTGGTGATTAGATGATAATTAGTGATATTATTCGAATCGAAATCATGAAATGACGTAATTAAGTGGAAATCAAAAATTGTGCTGGGTTAATTAAAATATAGTCGTTCTACGTGGGACTCGTATTTAATGCTCGTCATTTTGATGTGCATTTTGTGTCATAGTTTATTAGAAGAGAATATTGTAAAAATGTTTATCGTTGTGCAATTACTAACCATTTAACGCATATGCAGATTCATTCTTGTACATGTAAACATTTACACCGATAGGCCAGCATGGGAGAATTTCGTAGGACAACAGATTTAGTTCTAAACACCGCAATGCGATTTTAGACCTATTTTACGAGTCCCTATGTTTCCCTCAGTTTCTTTGTTATATCTGACAGCACTTCGGGCCAATAGGGACTCATGATATTTCAAGTCAAATCCTGGTGGACCAAAGTTTTGTCAAATATTAATATGAAATGGAGAGTAACATGCGATTTATCACCCTAAAGAATATGTTTTACACCTTTCAACGCAACATATCAAATCACAACAAGCGAAACCACAATTATTTATCTCTGCGTTTGTTTTGATTTGATTGAGTATATCAGGTGTCAAATCTATTTATACCTAAAGGTGTCAAATCTATTCATACCTAAAGGTGTCAATTCTAATCATTTCAATGGCAAATCGCATGGTGATGTGCGAATCCCAAAATTATTGATTTACTGTTCAACAAAAATCTTTTTTTCATCAATTCAACAAGATTAATTGTTTCCAAAACGTCTGGAGAATGAACTGATTGTAAAAAGAGGGTGTTTCATTTCAGGGTGACGTACCATTCAAGGCAACCCTGCTCTAGTTGAAAGTTATTTTATTAATACTGATTATTTGTTGTGCAGAAAAAACAAATTTGACATAATCTACCACAAGATTGGAAATTAGATTTCTACCATAATGGTAAAATTTGACGGAAATAATATGCAATGTCATTTTGAATTATAATTTGATAAGGACAGCCACGAACATTGCATTTAAGTTGTATAAATGTCTTGAAATAGGGTTTTGTTTTAAATTTGAAACGTTCACAGCAGTAAATGGGCATGGCATCTGCCACCATATTCAGATACGATACGAAGAGCATAGCTTAGCAGAGTTTAATCAACAATTCACGACTGATCTCCTTTTGAGGAAAATTTGCCCACTGTCGAGATGGTATTCACAACTCTGAAAAGAAATTATCTTGTTATCTTGAGAAAATTTCCTCAATATCTTGCAGATCTTGAGAAAATCTGACAAGGCTTATCAAAATGTGGTACGCTTTTGGCCTGTGATTGGGGGGACTCGATAGAAAGCAGATGCTTTTATGCAATGAAAAGCATTTTTCTTCTTCGAAATACACCTTGTTGTTATTTTTAAATATAAATTTAAAGTTCTTGTATTCAAGAAGAATGCCTGAGGTTTCCGTTTACGTTTCCTATTGATTTAAATGTTAAGTCAAACGTTTTTTAGAATTCTTGAAAGCTAGTTATACTGACGTTGATTTTACCATGGAAACAGGTCCCAGTTCCCAGCATTAGTGTTCAATGCATCATATCTTCCGCAAGCAAGGGCATATTTGTAAAGGAAAACTTGTATTGCTTTGAAGTATCATTTTGCAGTATCATTTTGCAATGAAATAACTTGGGTAGCTCAAGTGTTCAACAACAACAAAATTGAGCAAATAGAAGTTCCTTCAGGATTTTTTCTGTTGTCATGTCTAGACCTAATTTGTTTGTTTACAAATTTTGCCCTTGCTTCTTGCCAGATAAATTGTTAAAAAATAGTCCATTTTATGATTAAGAACATCTTCTGTAGCAGAAAATCATTTATACATAAATATTGAATGTTTGAGTTAAATTTTCCAAGTTGAAATGCCTGGAATGTAAAATATGATTAGTGTATATTTACTGTTTGCATTTAAACAAACGTGTTTTAATTCTTGTAGTTATTAATACACAACAACCTTCGCGAGATGATGTTTATGAAAGCAACAAGGGTGTTGGAGATTTTCATTTGTATATTTATTTATTCATTATGGCCAGGAGTTTTCGATCAATTATGCATACAAATAAACAAAAAATACGCTTTAATGAACAATCTGGTTGTTGAACGTTTACCGCATCCAATTTGCAGGTTGTCCTCTAATTAAGCTTGGAAATTTCTCATAACTTGTAAATTGTTTGAAAATTAGTCATTTTTATAGGAATGCCTGGCTGTGATATTCATGCATATTGCAGATCTTTTTGTTGGTGAATGGTGATAAATATTTTTTTGGTTTTCATCGATAAACATGTTCTCCCATTGAAGCACTGCTCGCTTCTGTTAGTCATGATCATTCACTGATCCAAAATTCTGATGACCATTAACTGGTATATAATACCTAAATTTCGAAATAATTCGTTATCAATCGGGAAAGGGTTTATAAATCCTTTTTTTTTAGTTAATTAAAAATACCTGACAATAAAGGTAACTGAAACTACGATTTTCAGGAAAAGTTTTGAATATGCTGTGAAAAGACTGAAAATGCTTCAACTTGAAATGAAGAAGCCAGAAGTGTATCTTGCCAGAAGTAATTTTTCCGATTCTTGAAAATTTGGCGATTTTCTTTGTAAAACAGGCACCGTGGCACCTGTCAGCTTAAGTTAAAACGAGAGGTACTTTAACTTCTTAAAAAAAGCGTAGAAGAGTTGAGAACGAAAATTTTGAGGTGTTTTCTTGAAAATGAAAGGATTTTTGTTAAAAAGGCACGAGATTTTCAAGCGTGAAATGCTCCTCGAGTCAGAAATTCTTGAACTTCGCACAACTTGAACTTTAAAAATCCCGTCTCTGTTCTGTAACTGCTACAACTGACAGTAGTGGAAGTTTACAGTTAATTAAAAACGAAATAAAAAAAAACAGTCATACAAAGGCACCGTTCATTTATTACCATGGGGGTGAGCTGGAGTTTGAAGGTGAGGGTTTGATTTATTACAATCTTCGTAGTATCCAAGCCTATATTACGAATCGTAAAAAAAAACAAAAATTTCTGAACTTGGATCTTCCGCCTCGCGTAATTCAAACTTCGAATTCGAACAATGGCAAATTCAAACTTCAACAAAAGAACTCTTAAAGCCTCGTTTCCATGGTCCCTATAAAGTTGGAGATTTCAAGTCCAGAATCTGTGCTCTAATATTACCTGTCTATGAGAGGGTCCTCGTTTTTACTTCACGCACGAAGGGGGTAGCAGATTTTTTGGATACGTTTAATTCCTTATAGGGGGTTATTACTTTCTTTATAGGGGTTGTTACTTTCTTTATAGGGGGTTCTTACTTTTATACACAATGAAGAGGGGTTTGTACTTTATGATAAGATGGAGAAGGAAGGATTCTGAAAAAGTACTATTTTTTACAAAAATCTGCCCACCCTTGTAGTAACGAATAAACGGTCTCTAATGAGACTAAACGCAACATTTTCTAAGTTTACAATTTTTTACATTTCTTGTCAAAACAATACTTACACAGTGAGAACCTACCGTGCTAGGTTGATAAATGTTTCGTTTCATTTTCGAAAATCACTTATGGCCAAAATGAAAACGCGTAAATTTGTTTTCTTCGCAAAATTAAGGTTTGGAGTTTTGATAATGCTGTAGATATTAACATATCTACAGTAGATATTAAAATAGATTGATGAGAAAACACGCAGGAAACTTTTCCCCCCTTTTTAACATTTCCTGTGTTATCGACCTGGCCTATATTTTCTGGTGATATTTTCGTACGTTTTCCTTTGAATTACCGTGGAGAAAATCCTGGTTTTGATCACATGTTCAATTATTCAGCAAGTATCCCGAGAAGAAGAGCCTGATCTCCTGATTGATAATTAGCTTGAGATTAAATATTTTAGGATATGGTCTTTTGTCTTCGGAACAGCTGCCGCGCCTCAAAATGGAGATATCTCCAATGTCAGTTGTTATTTCAATAGTCGCATCTGAATAGACCTGTTTCTTGCTATTGCATACGAAATAATTGCATTGAGAGTTAACCATGCTGGATCAGCTGCATCTAGTCCTTGTTAGCCTCAGGTTAAGTTCTAACTGAGGAACAACTGAGTTCTGAAAAGCCGAACACCACAAAAGGCTATCTATAATTACGATGGAGCAGATCCATGCTTATGCTTACGAAAACACAAACTCGCGAAATTTAGATTTGGCCTAGCTTGCGCGGTATTAAGGGTATCAGGGGAACGATTTTCAATCGTCAATTTTTTACAAGTTTGTGACGATTGCACTGTTGTCAAGTTAGGCTTGAAAATGCTTGCAAATGCTTGCAAATGCAGAATTTTGATAAAATTGCCGATGCACAAAATTTCACAATTTTATAATACAGGAAAAATTCTGGGGCACAGGAAGCAGACTTGGAGGGCACTTGAACCAGTGACGTAGGAGCCAGGGGGCCTACCCCCATTTTTGTATAATGACAAGAACACTCCATGGGAAGAATTTCTTCAGCAAAAAAGTTTAAATTTCATTTGTAAAAACATGTTTTCTTAATCATTTGAAGTTTAAGACCTGAAAAAATAATCCAGAATTTCATGAACCCATAAAAATGATTGTGCAAATAACTGCGCCCAAAACATTTTAGACCCAAAAAAGTAACTTGAGCACCCCTATCTTAAGTTATACCCGAGTACCCCCCCCCCCTCTGGGAGTCATTCATATGCTTCTAAAAACCAACGAGAGATTCAATTTGTGATCTTTGTGAAAAAAATGTTGCTTCGCGTTATTCACGAAGTGCCATCTTGCGCATAGCTTATTCTTTTCATTCGTGGCTCCCTATCTCGTAGAAGAAATAGAAAATAAGAAAAGCAAAACATACCTTCTTTACAAGAAGCTTGGGAAACGCTCATAATGCTTCAATACTAAAACTAAAGTCTTATGAACTTTTTCAAAATTGAGTACAAGAGTTTAAAGTTTACCATATTTAGTTTACGTCACATACTTAAAAAAATTGCAAATGAAGAAATACTTAAATCAGTTGAAAGGCCTTGAGAGGTTGAGAGGAGTACAAATATATGTTTTGTATTTTGATTGGTGATATCATGGTGATATTCTCACACAAGAAATAATTGATGAATGAAGTTTTGTGCAATGATGAATTATTTACCTTTTTTTGGTTTGAAATGCTCAAATACTATTGTTCTGGATGTTTTCAGAATAAAGACAAGCTATTATCAAGAATCAAATAATAATAGAATCAAGCAGAAACGTAGGAAGCATTTGAATAGTGGGGGGGGGGGGGGCACAAGGTTTGAAGGCACTTTGACCACACCCTGTTCTTTTTATGACCACGCCCTAAACAACGCTCCCTAACTTCTGCTTGTAGGGATGATCTTTACATGAGCATACGGTTAAATCAAACACTGCAACCTATTATTTGAAA
>JAYJMH010000456.1:0-57445 GCA_036873815.1 Phacellophora camtschatica
CTTTTCGAAAAAAGACCGATAGCGTTGTTTTCGTGAAGCAAATGTGAATTTCACAGCGTTTCTAATCATTTTCATTTGAGAGCGGATCAGTCTGAACGAGGACATGAAGAAGCTTTGTTTTCAGCAGCAAAAACGGATTAAAATGAAAACAGAGTGGTGTGTCGAGGCCTGAAATAACGTTCATTTCGGCCTAAAATTGTTATCGCACGCCATCGCCATCGCTAAAATCGCCAAGGCGTGCGCATTGCCGCACGCCCACTAAGATTCATATGTACAGGCCTGCGTTGATATCAAATAGCTACTGCTAACTATTGTTGTATCAACCTAAATGCAGTAAATATTGTTATAATTACGTCAGAAGGTGTGAAATGTATTCTTGAGGATCGCAAATCTCTTTGTCCTGTCGGAAATACGAACCCAATGTTTCACAAAATCCTCACTTGTTTCTCCACTAGTAGGATACGTCGTCTATTGATCAATTAATACGTACCGATGGAAACGGGTCTGGATCAATCCAAACAAAATTCAGTTTATCATTGTCAGCAAACTGTCTTGCCAGTGACTTCACCATTGAGAAAAATCGATTTCCAGCTGCGAAAAAAGGAAGCCGTATCAAAATTTAGAGAGCATGGGGTGCATACTAAAAATTCCGAATTTATGATGTTGATGGTTAATATGGGAAAGACGTTTTCCCATGCGAGTTTAAGTATCAGCACGACGAAGAAAAGAGTTGAATCTAGATCAAAGCGTAAATTCAAGAAAAGGTTAAATTACGGCGACATAAAAAAACAATGCCAACCAATGAACTTTCGATACTGAATTAAAAGTGAAGTTTACTAATAAAGTACAATTTTTTGCGAATTGTTTCTAATAGCACTTTGAAACAATTACTCGCTCTTGAACTCTTCCTGAATCTAAATCCATTTCTGGTGAATGGGAATGATAAAAATAACATGGTTGGACAATTAAGGTATAGACTTGTGTCATACGGGTTTAAGAACTCAACCAACCAAATACAATTTTTGTCCTCCAATCAAAGCGCTGTTTTGTGGACACATGACAATTTCCTTGTCTACGATTGGTTTTGAATAAGGATCAGTCAAATACCAGTACTTACTTAATAGAATCAATTAAATTTCAGTAGGATTTTGGACAGGGCCAGTTTTTTTAGCCAGAAAGTCACGAGTAGTGCGTCATCGCAGCAACGATTCTAGTACGTTTCCATACAAGGTGCAGCAATCTATATAATATTTATTGAAAACGTTGATAGAGTGTAAACAAACCATTTAGCCACATAACGTACCTTGGCTTTCAATATTGGCAAACACGGCAATTAAGTACCCTTTTATATCAGGCGTCTGCAAAAAAGGTTAACACTGTTAAGAATACATGATAATTAATGTCTTGAGACATAATCCAGAAAACTATAATACAGAAAGTATCAGATGCCAAATACATCAACGTTATTAATAGAATTTACACCACAAAACGTTATCTAGCAAGGTTAATGTCTCATACGAAATCATAGGCAAAGCCTGATACATTAATATGATTCAAATAGTTTATACTAATGGATACTAAAAAATAATGCAAAACGTAGTCAAGGCTTGACATACATCAAAGGATATATGCTACTGAACGCAATCTAGCAATGATAACGCAAGAAGTAGTTGAGGGCTAATTCATAAATGGCATTCCTATTAATATTAATAGCATCAATATTAATGATAATAATATAATGACATTACTATAATTCAAAAAATATGTACTACTCGACGTGACTCTGCATAACGATTAATGCTAGATGCATTGAAGCCTGTTTTTTAACTCACAGTGTCTCACAATTTCAGATCTCAAGATTTAATATGAAGGATTCAAATAAACATTTCAGAAATCAATATTAGATGAAGATCACAAAATTTTCAGACAAAGTAAACGTTAATAAATTTCACTTCATTTTCATTGGAAAATGTGCCTTTATAAAGTTTCTGTTGTTTTTGGAAGGAAACAGACGTAAAAGGAAGAGTTCTAAATGTCATTGTTCATAGTAACCACTTAAAAAATTTGAGACGACTATGTTTTCAAAAAATGTGTTTTCCCGTTAAGAATCTCTTCAGATTCTTTCAATAATTCGTTTCTTTTTTATAAACCTCTGGGAAAGAGAGTAGGTAGAGTATGTTTTGTGAGTTTTCTTATAGATTGAGATTCCGTCACAGTAACGTCCTGCTAAAATGACATTCAAGTGTCTATAATGCTTGATATTTTACGTCTGGAACCTACTTAATTAACACTCTCTCATTCCGAAACTACTTAGGGAGCTCTTTATATAAATAATTCCCATTTATAAAGTTAAATTGCTTATGTGTATGTTTTTTTGTTTGTGAAAGGAATTGTGTAGTTTTATATCATTGTTGAGTATCTGTATTTAATTATGTTGTTATTAGTTAATATGTGCGTAGATAAATTTAAAAATGAATGAAATCTAACTGGAGATTATGACTATCATGTCTTAAATCGTGCACATTTGAACATAAACGAAATTCATATCATCCCAGTATAAGAGCATTGTAAACTTACGAACCCAAATGTCGTGAATGTTTTCCAACATCATTTTTTTGATTATCTGTCTGCAAAGAGAAAATCTGTTGTCAGTATACAGAAAATAAAATTATTATGAGGAAGGGAACATACAAAATATTTTTCTAAGGAAGGTAACATACAAAATCAGTTCCTAACTTTCAAATAATGATGGAAACCTTCTTAAGAGGCGCGATTAAATATTCGTAGCTCACTCGTCGGCCAAAAAAAATAAAATCGTTTAATATGAACTTGACTAAGCTAAGTTTTTATCAGTTATTTCTTGGTGCTCTCATTGTGGTATATACTAACTAAAATATTTGATTCAATTTTTATTTCCCAAATTTATGATTTTGGATTGCATTTATGATTACTGATTCCGAGAAGCATATGTACATCACAGATAGCATTGGATCATCCTGAGAAAGTTTTTTCACATTTTACACGACGATTTAAAATGCTTATGGAAGAACGTACGACACTGAAATGACTTATGCGACTATCCATCGGTGGGCTACAGCAAGAACTTGCTTCTAATGAACTCTTTTGACAATTTCCGGTTTGTTAATACATACAAATTTATTCTAAATAGCCAAATGTATGAATCTGAACTTTGGTTTTACATTAGACACGTGGTCTCCAAATGACACTGTAATAATTCTTACTTTTGATTCTTTGTTATAAACTCTGAAAGTTTCTTCTCCTGCCAAAGAATCTACGAGTTGGAAAAACCAGAATGAGATTTATAAGGAAATGAATAAATAAGTTTTATGCCAAAAAAGGAAAAATTTTTCCATTTGCATATGTCAGTGATGAATTTTCTCTTAAAAAAAAACATTAAAAGATTGATTTTTCATTTTCAAGATTGATTTTTCAGGGGGTAGCACACACTAATTTACTCAATTTTAAAAATAAACTCAGTCCAAGGCTTGAAAACGTTGGATTGTGCCGAGTCCAATTAAATTGATATTGAGTCTATCACAGACACAACCAAAATTCTTCTTGGATTCAAACGTTAAACTTCACTTGGCTTAAAATCAGTTTTGTAACCTTATTAATTTTAAATCATGTAACAGGAGGAGTGTTATAGACGTTCATAGACGAGTTTAACTTAACTTGATTCATGGCTTCAACGATAGATTTTATACGGATTTAATTGATAACATGATATGATGATATCTAAATTTTATTTTGCACGGGGTAGCACATTCCAACTAATGTAATTTTTAAAATGAACTTACGTTGAAACATATAAAGTTCTGTCGGCGTTAACCTCCTGAAACTGTGCCGTTTCATGTTATTTAGAAATATGGGACAAATGTCCTTCCAGGGGTAAAAGAGTTGAATTTAAAAATAAATATAATAATACTGCCTTTTCATACAAAAATAAGTACGAATAATATTAACGAGAGCACCATGTGACCCAAAAAGAGCTTCCCTCTTTTGAGAGGTTAAATAAAATCAGGCGATTGACCGATTGAAGCGATTCGAATAAACTTAGGATTTTTCCGATTATAAAGTAGCTCAAATATGTGGATTTTATTAAAATTTCTGTATTTTATTATAAGAGAAAAATGTTTCGAGACTGATATGTAACATACATTATATGGCATCTTGATCGCTTTTCAAGCAGCTTGATGAAGATGAGAGAATTTATTATGTTTACCAATGCTTGCGATTTCTTCCCGGAGCAAAAGGATTAAAAGTCTTTTTTGTATTTTTGCAAAAAGAGAAAAATGTGTTGAGACTGGTATGTAACATACATTACTTGGCATTTTAATCTCTTTTTCAAACGGCTTGATAAAGATAAGAGAATTTATTATGTTTACCAATGCTTGTGATTTCTTCCCGGAGCGAAAGGATTAAAAGTCTTTTTTGTATTTTTGCAAAAAGAGAAAAATGTGTTGAGACTAGTATGTAACATACATTACTTATGGCATCTTGATTGCTTTTTCAAACGGCTTGATGGAGATGAAAGAATTTATGATGTTTGCCAATGCTTGTGATTTCTTCCCGGAGCGAAAGAATTAAAAGTCTTTTTTGTATTTTTGCAAAAAGAGAAAAATGTTGAGACTGGTAGGTAACTTACATTACTTGGCATCTTGATTGCTTTTTCAAACGGCTTGATGAAGATGAGTGAATTCGCCTTTTTCAGCTGCATACTCTTTGCAAGCTGAAACAAAACAAAAACAACGTTGTAAACATGTAGCTTTTTTTGGAGTGGGACACTCAGAACGGTGATCAAAGTCTGTGTTTCTGTTAAACTGCAAATCAATCAAATTCGATTGTCGAGTTTTAATATGATATTAGTCAACGGCTAATGGCTGAGTAATGTTTTATGAATATATTCTCAGAATAATAACACAACACTTTTTCAAATTCCGTTTATAAATAGCTGATTTTTTAACCTTGCTACTGAGAAATTATAATTAAAGCTCAAAATTACAAAATATTCCTCTGAAACCTTCAGATTGCATCCTGGATGAAATAATCTGGTCAAGAGACGGTATTGATTTGAAACCAAAAGCCAAACATGCAAAGGCCTAAATTAAACTTCATGTGCCAATATATTACACATATTATGATTTATTTCAACCCAAATATGCATTAGGGTAAGGTGCTCTTAGAATTCTCAGAAAACATGCATTAGTTAAATCATTGGACACATCATCATTGAAAAGCAACAAATTGTTAAATTTATGAAATAATAACCTTGAGGTCAAAGACAGCATGAAATGGCAGCATTGGTTGAAATGACCTTGCTGCTCGAGAAAGCTCTCTGTATTCTGAAACGAGAAGCATCATATCAGAGGAGAATCGATAATCAAACACCTAATTCCCATAACTTTAAACCTCCCATCGAAAATATATCACATTCAGCAGCTATTTTAAGTTCTTCAACAGAAGCTTAAACATTTCTGGCAAGACTATAACCAAAAAAATTCTTTCAATTTGCGATGCTTCAGACTAAAAACCAAAAGGCTGCTCTAACTTAATAGAATTCGACAACTTCTATGAAACAGGTATCAACTGACGTCTGGATAAAATAGATTCATCTCTAATTGCAATTAAAGAAAAGGTAAGTCACTCTTTTGCCAAAATGCAGTCATTGTGGCCCTGGTTCTGCCCAAGACAACATAGCAAGCTATTTATCTCCACCGAAGTTTCTTTGTTCTTGCATGCATAAATTAACTTGCATGTTTGTTCTACTTGGGGTTCTGACAATGAAGCAATGTTCGCTTCAAAACGTCGTAGTAATCATCAAGTAATATTAATATAGAATTGATGACTTACTAATTTGTTCTATTGCTTAATTTAATTTGTGTTATCACTTGGACTATCTTCATTATGAATTAACTTGATATTATCAAATAATTTTATTCATAGTATTTATGACAAAGTTAAGGTGGAATTGTCAACTAAAATTATTATGATCTGAATATTTGAGAAGCCTGATCTTGTTGTTTTTGTTCATTCTTAAAAAATGGATGGCTCAACGTGATTATCATCATGGCATTCATTATAAATTTTTCCAGTGTATCATCTTGAAAGTTGGATGATCTCAACCAGATACTAAATAGACTTACTACATGAACCCCTTTGTTTCTCTTTGTTTCTTCGTTATATCTGATGGCATGAAGTCATAATAAGGTATCTTGAATAAGTAAAAAAGCTTTGGCATCGTCAAAATTTATGTGTTGTTTCAACTGGCGTCACTATTGGCTTCAGAAAGTTTGGTCTTACTAAATTGTTGGATAGTACTCACCTAAGCTGTTTTTCTCAACAAAAGCAATAACTTTGGGCAATTGGAGCACATCAAAGGCTTTTTTCCCAGTTTTTGTGATAATGTCAGTAACTGGAGGGCTGAAGATCTACAAATTCAAAAGAGATACTAAAAAATGTTTCCTACGAAATGTCAGTGAGAAGCTAAAATTTGACTACATAATTGGCTCATTGTAAACATAGAAAATTATCTCGTCACAGCATATGTAAACTTGATCAGTCACAAATTTTGTAGCATCAATCGGAATGCATAGCATCAGAACAACTTTCCAGACAGTAAATAAAAGTGGGAATTCTCTGTATATTTGAGCACGGTGTGCATGATTAAAAAGAAAGTGCAAATTTTTAAGGTCAAAAAAGTTACAACTCAATTTCATATTGGTTTAACTTTGCAAATTGTAAATTCAAATATAACTTAATACTCCCAGCTGATTATCAGGTTAAATTCTGGATTGAAATGTCCATCATTAATATCTAGATGATAAAACACACACCAATTCATCACATTTAATTCAAACCTAAAAAAGGTACTCGTAAACTCCTTAATTCAAACACATTTTGGCCAATTGTAATTGCATAAGAACATCATTATGTGGCATGTCATTGATAGGTAGGAATAAAGTAATAGAGTGAATATAAAGTCTAGGATAGCAAGTAATTAAATAGCATTTCACCTTTGATATATATGGTACCATAACATCAGGTGACCTATAAATAAAGTGGGAAAATTTAGAACCTTTTAAATCCAAACTTAACGATATAGAGGCATTTATGATTGCATAGATATGAACAGTAAAACCACGGGAATGTAAATCCATGGTAACATTCTAATCACTAAATGTTTTCTTAATGCATTATTAGATGTAGTGCAATGTACTACCCTCTTTGCAATGCACTACAATTCAACATGGCCTCACCACACATTCAAATTAGAAATGAAAGTTGGCTTCACTTTACCTTTGGCCAAAATATGTTGTAGATTTCCCATGATTGAAGATCTTTATTACACCAGGATAAACTACACCTATGATGATTTAAAGTTTATCATGAATAAGAGTGCATCCAAAATGGTTTTTTAGTTAGTTTCTATCTGGTTTGCAAATGTGACTTTATTTGGTAAAATCATTATGGCATTAACACATTATAATATGAACAGAAAATTCTTATCAGTTCACCACCAAGAGTCTTTGGTCCTATATGAGCATTGTACTCTATGTGCAAGTTTTACAATGCTTGTTGTGAGTTTGTTTTTAGCCTATGTCAATAAACCATGGTGCACAAAACAGCCTTTATATACTTCTAACTAAAATTACAACTCAAAAGTAACTTCTTCAAAAAATTTTTCCAATAAAATATTAGTTACAATTTTTGGCTCACCCCACAGAAGATTTGATATAAATATGTACAATTAAAAATCTTGTATTAATCTGTGCAGTAGAAACATACCTGCTTCCTTGGCTAAATCAAAATGCTTCAACATATTGCACGCAGCACATTTAACACCCCTTTTATCAAATAATTTTGCAACAATCTACAAGAATGAGCATATATAATTGTAGTGCTATAATAAATGCATTGAAATCAATTAAATACATGGATTGGAATTATATATTAATAGTTTTTATCTTTGCAAATAACGGAACTCATTGATTGTAAATAGCTTTTTGTAATTTAATTCAGCCATATTTAATTTGTATTTTATGGGAGGGCCCCTTGAAAATCAGCATTCGTGCTGAAGGGCTACCCTCCCCGTAGATTATTATAAATGAAATGAAAAAAAATGAAATGAATGAAATGATATGGTCATTTCATCACATCAAAAACTGAAGTCACAAGATTCCTAATGCCATTGTTGTAATCTTGGGAATTCTTCTCTAATAGTGGAAACCTCACTTAGTGGAAACCTGACAAGGTCTCTGCATAAACCTGAAATATCATTATATTATAGAGGGGGACATTGGGATTTGCGGTATTGCGGTTTTGACCATATTTTAGTGCGGTAGTTCGGAATTTTAGTGGTTTTAGTGCGGTTTTTTGGTTTTGCTGTACCTTGCGGAGAACGGTTTTTACTCTTAAATAGGAACGGTTTTCCGTAAAATTGACATTTTTGCGCGGTTTTTCGGTTTTAATAATCAAAATAATAGTGATAGTTTTATTGACAATATTCATATCATATTCATATTCAATTGCGGTATTACGGTTTTTAATAAAAATTGTTTGCGGTATTGCGGTTTATTGCCAATTTTTCTGCGGTTTCAGGTACCCCCCCCCAATGTCCCCCTCATTGTAGATAAATTATCAACTGAGAAGATCCCTTTTTCAAGTAGCGAAGGAAAAGGAACTATATCATCAGGTTATTTTAATTGATGGTTTTCTTGAGTTTATTTCTTCATCTTGATATTTATTTATTGTTTTGATTCAATTCATTTCATATTAGAATTAACTTATGGCTGCATGTCATTTTTCCCCAGATTTCAGTGTTATGATGAAAACACCGCAACCACCAACTTTGCCTTCTACAAGAAAAAAAATCAGACCAAAAAGTGGCCACGAGAAAACACAAGAAGGAGTTTGTCTAAAATGTCATGAACAAAAGAGAAACAACATTACATTAAGTAGATACAACAAGTCTTACATTGAGCGTCACATAGCGACAGTGCACAAGAATGATGACCAAAATGTTTGTATTGTGCAGGCTGATCATCCAAAGGGCAAAGCTGCATTGAAATCATAAGCAATTTTTCGTATTGTAGTGATTTATAATACTATTTCATAGGGTTCAGAAGATTTGTGTGTAGGTTTTCTCCAGAGGAGTACGATTCTGGTAAAGTAGTTTATCCTTCAACATAAATTCTGGAGAGAATGAGAAAGTATAGCATGCTTAGCATTGACCCAAAATTGTTATCAACAGAGATCAGTTTCTATTTCTACAATCTTGAAGGTTTTGATATTTACTTTTGTTGTTTCATTTTGTTTAAGTCACTCTGATGATGCTTTGTACTCTGTAGCATGGCTAATGATAAGCTTCAATATTGTTTCAAAATTATAGTAGGAGACTTTGGACATTCAAGACATATGTTTGTTCCAATGTTGAAAGCTGTGTGCAAATACCTTGAATGTCAGATCGTTGATTTTCTTTCCAATCCTTTGCAAAACACTAGGATTCCGCCAAACTTCTATGTGACAGCTGATAAATCGACCAATCATAGAATTACCAATCAAGTCACTGGCATATGATTAATGATCTACACCTTGTCATGGAAAAATGCAAAATCCAGATGTACGCTGACGATACAGTACTATTCTATTCGGATAAATCGCCAAAAGCTGTTGAGGATGTCATAAACCATGAAGCAGACCTCGCTGAGAAATGGTTAGCGGACAACAATTTGATAATGAAGCTAAAGAAATGCAAAACAAAATTAGTCATGTATGGAAAAAGTCAAAAATTATCAAGGCAGCCATCATGCCATATTGCAATTGAGGGAACAGACATTAATCAAAGTAACAGTTATGAATATCTTGGTATCACCCTTGACCATCATCTGGCACTGGAACAACAAATAAATAAAATCTACAAGAAAGCCTCAAGTCGCTTGAAACCACTGCAGCGAATTCGACCAAATATTAACACACACGTAGCAGAGAAGATATACAGCGTAAACATAAGGCCAGTCCTTTTATATTGCTATCCAGTCTATATAAGATTGGGGGATAACGCCAAATCTAAATTGCAATCAATACAAGACAGGGCCCAAAAAATAGTGGCCAATGATAACAGGATATCCCTGAAATGAGACAGCCTCAAACAAACGCGAAAAAAATGAATCTCAATTGATGTCTTCAAGTCAATCAATGGGATTTGCACGGAATCGCTAAAGAACATTTTCACTAAATTTGATCATGGCAAAAATACACGTGGAAATGGATCTCTCCTTGTACTACCGAAAGTGAGAAGTGAGTGGGGAAGAAAAACTTTCACTTTTCAAGGAGCGTCGATTTACAACAATCTATCAAATAACATCAGAAATGAAAAGTACTTAATCAATTTTAAAAGGAAAATAAACACATTTTGTCTTTAAATTTAGAACATGATTGTTATTAGGTTTTTTTTACAGTTTTTACTCTTGTCTCTTGTAAATTTTATCCCTTTATCTTACAAACTTTAATTTTAACAGGACCCTTAATGATAGCAGTAATATATTTACTGAAAAGGTTATCCTGTATAAATATGGTATATTATTTTTATTATTATTATTTAGTTTTAGACGATAAATTTACCACATCTTAAAAAATTTATCATCCTCTTTGCAGTTGCTTACCGTTTGATGAGAAAGCCAGTATCTACTGAACCAGATTTGCAATATAATGTTCTGCTTCCACACTGACGATGAATACAAAGCTGTCAGAGCTGTCAGAGCTGTCAGAGCACATTGCATTCTTCAAAACATGATGATTTTGCAATCCTGCGAAGCCCTGCAAGCACTTCTCCTTGGATGTGACTGACTCCATTCTCTCCTTTCCTGACACATCTCGTCCATGCCTGCTCTCTATGAAAATCACATAGGTACACCTGGCAATGAGCAAAAATTCTTCTAGTGCGTTTATCTCCTTTTCATCAAATTCTGCCATGAAGTATGAGAGTCCATTCTGGATTCCACTACGCAATGATGTTGATTCCTTCAGTTATTGATTTTGTTGATTCTTTTTCGCAAACAAAATTTGCAACAATCTGATAATCTACGTTTATCTCCATGCAAACGAAAAAAGAGGAAAGGCATACTTAGTTGTTTTGTATGTCGGGTCCAGCAGCCAAATTTTCCCATAGCGACGAGGGATATGTTTTTGACTTGGACTGGTAGGCAAATAAGAAGTCTTGAGGGTTTTCTCCGTCTGTTTTCATTCTGTAAAAATACATTTCATGTGGATTTTTATTCTGCCACAACTGCACTTTTTCTTTAAGATTTTTTTGACAATCCAATGAATGCATCATGCATCTATTTGCAAGGAACATGTGATCGGTCACTGCTTTGTCGGTGGGATAAAATCTATGATTGGTAACATTCAGAGCTGCACTTGGATAATTTCTTTTAATAAATCCTTTTAACATGGCGCTGCATATCGTAAACATCGGTGACACCATCCGCTACATGCTCATTGATGAAGGAAATCACACTTTTATCCAGTAGGTGGAGAATTCCTGCTTTCTTAAAGTGAATATTTTGAGGAAATATTTTAGTTTCAATAATAAAATCTACAAACTCATATTGTCCAGTGAAAATAGTTTGTGTTAATTTGTATTCAAGACTTCATAGAGTGTTAAATCTTAATTTATCAGTTTACTTGTATCGGAAATGAAAATCAAAACGGCGGGAAGAGCTTTTACACAAACACCTATCTTTTCGAGAAGATTCAGCCTCGACTTTAAGTTTAATTGTTACTAATAATCAAACATGTTAGAGCAGACATATTAGAGCCTCATGATGAGTCCCAGTTACAACTGGGCGTTGTTAATATCACTTAAAAAATCAATGTAACATTTGACTGGACAAGGTTAAACATTTTGATTGTCTTATTTTACTATAACTCAGCGTGTAGGTTTCCAGTAGAAATAATTAATTTTATAGAATCGTTATACAGTCCAAAGGTTTCTTGCTGTAAAATAAGACACGGTTTCTTATGAGCTGCTTCTTCCCGTACTGATGATTAACACATTAACATTTACCTGACCAACTGGGTGGTTTGTGTGTTCTTCTTTGTTTGGCAATGACAGCAAATAGAGTTCTGATTGCATGACTGGGACACCGGAGCACAAAGCTTTTCTCAAGGCAATCAATGCTGTATTCCTTTTATACTTTGTATCGTCATCAAAATGTACGATAACAATTATCTACAGTTATGCAGTTAGGTTCTAACTTATGACTTTGGTTTTAGAAGATAGCAGGTTGCTAAGTTAAGGCGAAGTTGCTGTATGCAGTGCCAGCAGGGGCGGACAAGTACATTAAACGTTTTGTCCTGAGCCTAGGAATAAACCAACCCGATTTTGATAAAGATACATTGAAGAAAACTTGAATTAAGCCTAGTTTTTGGGACAAAGCTGTTTACCACAATATTTTCTCATCATTTTTAGTCAAGGTACAGCTATGTCCTATGTCATGACTGATTTTGAATTTACAGAAATTCAAGTGTGTCAAGTTGTAAGAAATTGTCACCAAATATTTACATTGGAAGATGTGATGTCAAATGTTGAAGTGTGGAGAACAATGCATGCACAAAACATATTATACATGATTGGACAAGTGTTTGGAGATGTGGATGAATGGAAACTGCAGTTGAAATTAAAACATGGCAATGGGAATGAGGACATGCCATTTGAATGGATGGAAATGCGAGATGATTCTTTGGTAGGTTTACCTACTGAAAGTCAAGTAAGTCAAGTAAACTAAAAGACCATTCCCCAAGAGTATATCGAAATAAAAAGTTAGTACCCCCTGAAGATAGGAACATTTGCTGTCAGTAAAAGTTGTGACGCAAAATTTGCTGTCAGTAAAAGTTGTGACACAAAATTTGCTGTCAGTAAAAGTTGTAACACAAAATTTGCTGTCAGTAAAAGTTGTAACACAAAATTTGCTGTCAGTAAAAGTTGTGACACAAAATTTGCTGTCAGTAAAAGTTGTAACACATAACGTTTGCTGTCAGTAAAAGTTGTAACACACAACATTTGCTGTCAGTAAAAGTAGTGACACACAAAATTTGCGGTCAGCAAAAGTTACTGCTTAATGATTTAAAAAAATTAACAAGTGCGACCAAATGTTTGTGCTGTCAGTAAAAGTTTAGTTCTGTCGGCGAAAAGATAAATTCTGTCACCAAAATTGTAAGTTCGAACTGAAAAAAGTCAATATGTGTCGACATTTTTTTAATAACATCTAATCAAAATTTTGAGTAATTTTGGCCGGCATGGCGCGCCATAAGCCCAGGTTAGTTTTGCATAGTGTAAACAGGGCTTTAGCTTCCTGACGATTGCGAAAGCATGAAACTTTAGTAACAGCTTAACTTGTTATTTTTATTTGATAGTTTTCTATACCGCTCTACCTCCACGGTATTGGTATTGAGCACTTTAACCGCAGAGAAGACAAATTATACTTAACTAAATCGTAGTCTATTCAAATATTATGGGAAACCACAATGCTCGACCCAGAAAAGCATTCTACGATGAATGGAAAAGAAGTAAAAGTTTGTCCAGTGGCTTTCTGTCATGTCACTGGGCTACTTGGAAAGGGTTGGTTTTTACCAATGCAATCAACAACCGTGCATATCTTTGAAAATCAAAATATAGAAATGAAAAATATTATAGCCAGAATGCTGCCAAACCTCACCTATGATTTTGTTACCAGAAAGCTGCCAAACGTGAAACTCGTGCACACCTAAAATACCAGGAATCTTTCCGAGTAATCTTTTTTTGATGTCACCAGCATTGAGATGTGTTGGCACAGTTTGCATCAAAATCAAAGACGTTTCTTTCAGCAATGGAATCGAGGTTTTTAATATTATCATAACCATAAGAATGCTCATAACAGGGTCAACATAGGTAGTCCAAGTTCCATGCGCCAACATGATGATTAAAGCGCTTATCATGACAATAACTGAACCCAATGCATCACCAAGAATATGAAGATAGACGCCATTTATGTTCAGCTGGCTTGCCGACTTCATTGCTGGCCTAGGAGTACGTGCCGTCTCTTCGTCTGTGTCTAAAGACAAAAACTTCGAGCATTAAATTGTGCAAAGCATCGCAGAACACTTTGTTTTCCAAACTCAATACGTTCTCTATATTATGAGTTTCACATACTCAAAAGTACAACAAAACATTTTGGAAACTTATCTAAAATTTGCATTCAATTTTTGAAAAACCTTTGGTGGATCCAACAGGTTTGCTTTTATAAAAGCAACCTTTATTAAAGACAGACATCTAAATTGAAATTTGCCAAAAATAAAAAAGACATAAGAAGCATCCCAGTTTCAGCTTAAGAAAACGAAAAATAACCTTAACGAAGATGTACAATTTTCTATATAAATCATAGCATGCAATCAGTTACACAGTGTTGTAGCGCCTATTGGGGCAGGGGGTCTCACTCTTCGTCAAATCTGAGATTTTCGTACCGTTTACTTATCGTAATAAGAGGGTAATAACAACCCGTAAAGAGGAGGGTAAATAAAGGATTGTACTAATCAACAAAATAGTTACTGCACTTGCCTTTATGCTTATTTACATAACAAAACATGTTTCGAAAACATACCCTGATACATAAGAACGAAAATAAGAAACACTTGAAGCTAAAAAACACAAGCCTCAAACTGGTGCCATAGTTGCTCCACTGGGGAAATTTCCCTAATTTTGACCAAATTTGCACCAGTAAAAATTCCATATGAAAAAATTCCGTTTTTAGTACCGTGCATATGAAAAATGTTATTTTTCACAATGAATTCTTTTCAACAAAAACATTAACTAAATCTTGGTATATATTGTACAGGATATAAAGTTATATACACAATCTTAACTGAATTAATCATCTGACATCATGTCCACTCCATTAATATCATTATTAAGCGTTATGTAATCTTCGCTATAAATTCAAAAGTTTTTCCTAGCGATTTTTCATTCACTGGTAAAAGTAAAATTTTCGTGGGTTTTACCGGCGAAATTCTTATGAAGTGGTTTCTCTGGTTTCTTACAAAAAAACGCGTATGTTAGATAACATGTATTTAGATTTGCTCCAAGACTACGTTGCGTAATACGTAAGCAGGGAGGAGGGAAAAGACTGGGGAGCAGCGGATGAACGGTTAAATAAGGAATAGATTTGGAGGAAGGAGCCGGGATTTTTGGACCTTTGCAAGGAAGACCGAAACCTGCAACTTTTAAAGTGCAAACCTTGTAAGATTGCGGCGGGAATTTCGTTCAAGCATAATGAAAATTTTTTTAAATTCTGTTACACTCTCACCTGTCAGCGAGTGAGATTTCGATTCGTATCCAACACCAGAACAATCTCCAGTTTCCAAACTGCTTTCGGTAGCTTGACTATGTTCATGCGCTCCATGGCTGTGTCCGTGACCGCCATGCGAATGCCCGTGACCGCCATGTGAATGTCCATGCCCCCCATGCGAGTGCCCGTGCTGTAGTCCTTGTTGATGAAACAAGAACACCCCAAAAGCGTTAATAATGAGTCCAATTGCTCCTATCGAGAAAACTAATAATGGGTCAACGATGGGCTCAACAACAAACAACCGTTTCATTGCTTCGATGAAAATTGAAAAACAAAGAGCTACCAAGAATACCGCGTTCACCAATGCGCCAAGCACCTCAGCTCGGGCATAACCGAAGGTGTATCTGTCTTTTGGAGCATCGACGCTAGAATACCGAAGCGCTAGGTAGCCGACAATTAGCGAAGCAACATCCGATAGCATGTGAAATGCATCTGCGATCAAGGCCATTGAGTTTGTAATGTAACCTATAACAATCTCAGTGAGAAAGAACGAAGCAAGGAGAAATGTCATTGATATAAAAGCGGTCTTTCTGCTCAGTAGGCATGGTATATGTCGGTTGATGAAATCTATGAAGCCCATTTTGTATTACTTTGCAGCAACCAGCAGTTCTGTTTATGAATAAGATAATGAACTTCCTTGCTCTAGAGTAAAACTATCTTCGATTCAATATGTATCTGAAAATTTGATTTTACAACTCCTAAATGTTGCTCTTTAAATCGAGATTCGTATAGTCTCAAATTTTGCAATGCATATCCAATGCTCATTTTGATACTATCCAATGCTCTATAATTTCATGTCTGCCGATTGCTGCTTTTTTCTCCAATATTACAAGTAATACTTTTTTCTCCAAATTTTACCACACTCTATTCCGACAAAAAGGAGATCCGGTAAGCTGATCATTATTCGCAAATGTTTCGATTCTTGTAACCGATAAAAACAGCGCTATTATTTGCAAAAGTAATATTTGCCATGCAAACTACCTGAACAGCTTGTCCTAAATCACATGCATCGCTAACTGGTAATCAATTCGTGTTCATTGACCTTGACCCATAAGCAAAGTTTATGAAGGTATATCATATATTTGTATACCTGCAGAGCAGGAAAATGTTTGAAATGATCACGAGAAGCATTGTGCCGAGATAGGATACCAACTTATGTTAATTAAATAAATTTTTTCCGAAGGCCATAAGGCATTCGGGCACAACCCGAGGGCCCAACCAACATGGGGCTCCATTAAGTTAAGAGCATCGGCTCAGGCAAGTGATGTACACAGTGCACGAGGGCCTAAATCAATCCAGTCATGGTACACGAGGGCCTAAATTAATTTGGTCTGTCTCTGGTTCATTTTACATGAAAATTTCCTTAAATTTTCGTGAACAAACACCTGTCTAATTTTTGCAGACAGATAAAAGAGAAAAAGATAGAGGGTGGCTTGTTAGACTGTGTACATGGCTTGTTAAAGGGTGGTAAAGATGGGGCGGGGGTCAGGATCACGTCTCACAGTTCAAAGATATAGCAATTTCCCGTTTCACGGAGAAAATTTCTGTCCTGTCAGGTCACGTTTCCCGGACTGCTTTCTTCCCGCCGTTTTCATGTTTCACGGATAAAAATTAGAGCCAATCACGTCTCAAGGAAAACCGTTTGTACCACACTCTTGTTATAAATTGCATAAAATTGCTTTTAGAATTTTAGTTTAGTTCTGACGGCAAGCTCTCGACGAGCAGACAAGCTCTCCAAGTTATGCGTTGCTGAAAATAGCAGCTAAGATATCATGTCATGATGCCGTCATGATAGTTGAAAACGCAATGCATCTTGGTAAAAACCTCTGCATCACCATCTTTCATTAGACCTACATCACCAATCCCTTGTTTCCCTGTGTTTTTGACAGATTTGACGTCACTTTGGCTCAGACGAGTCCAGTTTTTTGGCTGTTTTGTAATGAGTATCCGTTGAAAAAAAATTACGCCAATTCTGTCGTAGAGTGCGTGAAAACAATAGAATATAGCAAGAAAGCCAACTGTGAAAACCCGCACATAAGAAGTGCAAGTTTCAAGAACCTTTACCCTAAAATTTTCAATATAAAATTTCTGAAAATTATATAATTTTGAAGGGTAGAAGAATAATTTTAAAAGACAATAGTATTCAAGATAACAATAGCTTCTGCACCTTGCGAGTAGACTGATTGGACATTTTGAAGTTCTATATCCACCAAAATTAAGGACTTTTGTTAGCCCCACTTTGAAAACCCATTCTTATCTTATCTTATATGCGGGCTTTTACTGTATCATCTGTTCTAAATTATTTCATCTTGCAAAATGATAAAATTTGGTTTTTTGGAAGGACCCTTCTAAAAACCAGTTTTGCTTAAATAAACACAATAAAAAACACATTTTAGAATCACTTCTTCGAAGAAATTGAGCTAAAACTCTTAATGTATTTTTCTGAAAATACTGAAAAGTCATGAAGTTATTATTCCATGCATTTTCTTGGAATACAGAAAATACAGAATACAGAAACAGACTTTTCTTGGAATACAGAGACAGTCTTGGAGCATGTCTAGTTTCGGCATGGATTTGTTCTTATTTCTGAACTGATTTTTACTAACTAGTTTTTAACCTACATTTCTCAAAAAACATCATTAAAGTGCATTTTAGATCAAGTGTTCAAAGCATGCCACACTTTCTTGTACTTAACGCAAGCAATTTTTGAGATACAAAAAAAGGTAAAACCGAAATGGGCCCAAATCTCGGCCTGGTAGCCTGCGTGTAATCTACGCGTAGGCTACAGCCTAGCGTTTCTTGTAAATGCATGGGTTTTAAAACACGATTAATGTTTCTCGAAAAACGTACTGATTGCATTGTAGTGACTGTGTTTCTTTGCTGTGAAGGAGAATGAAGAGAAGATTTCCTTCTCTTCTTTCTCCTTTCGAATGACCGCTCCGTAGGTGCAAAAAAAGCATCGCAGCGAAGCCGCAACTGTGCTCACACGAAACAAGATGTCAGAAAGACACAAAAGAAACACAGTAACTACAATTCAATCGGTACGTTTCTCGAGAAACATTAATCGTGTCTTAAAACCCATGGTAAATGTTGTTCTTACGAAAAAAACGTGTATAAAAATTATATATGAAAAATTATATTCTTTCAGTTCGCAAAATTTACCAATGAAGACAAAATAGACACACATTCCACGATATATTTTTCAACTCGAAAACCATATCACTTTTACAAAGCTATAATGATATCGAAATTTAATTTTACAAACACGAAAACTTCACTCAAAAGTGACGATAAAACATGTTAAACCATGTTAAATTGATTCATAACGAATGCTAAATTAATTTGCTGATATCAGCAAGTTACTAACAATGTAACAATGAATATAGACATATTAAAATATTCGTAAAAATAATGTACGGTAGAAGAGTTTTCATATTGATAATATAAAACAGAAAAGCATTTATTTTATATAAAGTGTTTTAATATGTAGTATAACGTGTGTTCTCAACGTTCAGTTATCTATATAGTTACCAGTGTTTTTCATAAACTAATTAGTTGTATTCCTGAAAACTACTGAAATTCACTGAAAACTACCCACAATGGCAGTGAGTTAATCTACTCTATATACTATTTCATGCCTGAGTTTACTTCTTATGAACAACAAAGCATGTAAGTTGTTCTTGGTATTTATTAAGCAGGGAAGTAAATCGAATTAAGAACTAAACTAGCAGCAAAACTTCTGAAATGCAAAGCAAAATCCAATTCGTAGCTACACCCTGCAAATATGACATTTTACAGTGTTTATCAATAGGCCAAAAAGCCCTTGCAGTAGTTAAAGGGCTAATAAATTCACTGCGAAATTTCGTTCCTTTAGGACATCATATATGTACCAATAATTTCGCGCATAAAAGGTAACAGGTAACACCATGAATTTAAACGTTTCCCAACTGAAAATAATCTATCGATATTTCAAGTTAATTACACAATAGGACGAGAGGATAGGAAGCAACAAATTTACAAAAATAAATTTTACCATGCCATTAAAAGAGAAAAAAGGATTTCACACAAATGCAAATAAACAATTATTCTGAAAAAGGCCATCTTGTTTCACCAAAAGTGCTTCGGTGCTCTTGTAAACTCTGGACTTGTTAAATAAGTCCTTTATTTTCCTGCGTTCTATGATGAATTTAACAAGACTAGTGCAATAGGTCCAGAATTAACACAGGGAAACAAGACTAGTGCAATAGGTCCAGAATTTATAGAGCACCGAACTTTATACTCATACTAACTCATCCGACGTTTCTTTCCCCGGTGGAAAAAGCATCGAGAAACATTTTCTTTGGATTGTTTTAGCAGCAAAAACTGCGTTCCCCGCCAGAAAGCTGGATAAAAATGGCAATCCCCAGCCCAGAAAAGAATATCACAATTGTACTCACTACATATACACATAAACACTTAGACCCATCACAAAAGTCGTTAGTTGTTTGCACGCAGGCTACTCCTCTGTAGACTTGTTGCACGGTCGCAGTACCGCTCCTCCCCAATGCCAACGCCACCACTAACTGGCGTTGGGGAGGAGCGATACTGCGTACAACAAGTCTAACTCTTCTGTTTGAAGAATAGTTTGGCAATAAGGAACCTGACTGAAGAAACAGCGACAACACCAAAGAACAAGAGCACAGGGGACTTATATGGTGAGTCTAGATTAACTCCACATATAACAGAATGAAAATTGGATGTTATCACATTGAATTTTTAGAATGATCATTTATTACAGCTATTTTTAGAACAATTCTTTATTAAAAATATTATCATGACGATACCACATGCAGCAACTGTTTTCAAACTACAGTAAAACGAAACAAACCACATTAAAACCATGTACAAATAATGGTAAACGAGAGAAACAATTTTACTGAACCTTATAAAAGAAGGAAAAAGCATAATTAAAAAATATTTGCAAATAAACAGAACTTTGATTCATTACGATCTAATGTTAATAACCCACTCTCTCCATTATTTCTATGTTGCTTGCTTTGCCTAGTCACTTAATCTCTTTTTGTGTTATTTTGCCATATATTCTCGTAAATCCGCAAACCAAAAGCTGACAAGGACACTTCTTTACCAAGCACTGCTTGAAAACGTAAGATAAATATTTTTGCTAACCCTCTCCCTCATCGTTCTGTAAGACTAGATAAAACTAATTTGGCAAAAAATAGCATTGCCCTTTACAAAACAGATTAAATTGATTCACCAAGAGGAGTGGGTTAAGTAAAAATTTTTTAATTTAGCACGCTCTAATAATATGCCAAGATCTTCATAAGAAGAACAAATTACTATATACACTATAGGTGTATACTATATTTTCTATAATATGATGGTATTCAATTATAGAAGAAGTAGTGGCTAATGACAAATAATCTTTAAATTTCACAAAGAATTTTCAAAATAATTTGGTTTCAGTTTATGGTAGGTGGCAAAATACAGGAAGCATTCGTTTCTAAATACAAAATAGCATACTTTTTCCGATGCCGAGAATTTAGTTGAGTGCATAAAAACAAGTCATGCCAAAAGCCAAAAAATGCACTACCTCTCCTAAAATTAAAACAAGCTTCGCTTACACATTGCTTTGCAGCAATAAATAGATTGACAAGAGTTTTGACAATAAAACGTTTTTATTCATCAAAAAACCTTAATCATTGTATAAAAACGAACAAAAAAGCACAAGAAATTCAAGGCTGCTCAGAAAAACATGAAGGAAATATCTTTATGTCAATCAACAAAACAAGAATAGTGCGAGAAGCAAACTGTTCAATGAATAATAACGAAATCACTTTTTTCAGGTAGGGTGCAAACAATTTCAGCATAAGAAAATAATTTTAGGGGAGGAAACAGCCTATTTGAAGTGCGTTTTTCACGCAACTCGTCTCACAATAAAACTATTGCAAGATCTAAGCGATCTAAGGACGTGATGAGTAGCCAATGTAAAATTGTAGTAGACAAATGTCCTAACGTTGTCTATCAGCCAAGCATTTCTTGGGTTTTTATAGACGTTTATAAAATAACAACTTTGATACCAAAGCGAATGTGTACATTTGATAAATTCATACACTACACTACACTCAGATTGAACTCAGACATTCAAGAAGTGAATTTATAACTGAAGTTGCGAAGCACAGAAAATCATTAAATCGACTTTCAAAATGCCACACTTTCATCTCAGCATCAAAACAATCCTTGCAAAGTGTGGTTCGTATTATTTATACATTTCAAAAATAAATTAAAATCTTCGACTCAAGAAAAGAATTAGCGATCAAATATGATATGATAATAATCAAAGTTTGTGAGTTCATGGATCTGTAAACATTTAGTTATTAGCAATTTTTACTCACCAAATATTAAAATTCTAAAAATTGCATTTCAACACTCCAAAATTCAATCAACCATTTGCAGTTAATGCTTATAGTAAGATTTATCAAAATTTTGAGATATTGCAATTTTAATTCTTAGTGTTTTGTCTGGAAACATAATTTTACGCCTAGGGGGGGGGTACATAAACCTTTTGGGTAGGGGTATGTGCCGCTCATATGGGTGGGTTGGAAGCGACAAAATCCCCATAAAAAGGGGTACCTTATAGCCAAAATGATGAATAATATGGGTACTTTTCGACGAGATTTCCTCAAAATAGTGAGTTTCAAGGCAAATTTTAGCTCTTAGAACTGGGTAACTCTCTGAAAACTGAGCGGCAGACCCCCTAAAGTCATGTAACGCCCCCCCGTATTTGCATTTCTATCTACATTTTTGTTAAAGTTATGAGTTGTATAAACATTTGACATTCGTTAGAGCTTTGACAGTAAAAATGACATTGAGACAAATATTTTACATCACTATAATTTTGACATGAATGTAGAAAGAAATACGAAAATTGGTTCTCAGACAAAACTCTGTTTGCAAAAAAGTGGATTTAAACAAAAATTAAAAAAAAAGGTTGTGTTCGCTAAAGTTAAAATTACACTATGAACTCACAAAAATTGTCGTGGAAGTATTTCTAGTGATTAAAAAAAGTATTTTTGAGTTGCTTCGCAGCTACAATAAAATATTACCAAATGTCCAACAAAAAGTACTTGCGCTTTAAATATCATCAAAATTTAATAATTACATCTATCTTTTAAAACATATGCTGGGGAGCTTAGGTAGTTCAGCCTTCCTTGATAATGCCAAATGACTGAAATTTACGTTTTGGTATTGTTTCAGGCTATTTTGATGTTAGAGCCTTGTTGTTATTTTAGTGGCACTATATAACTGCTTTTAAAAGTATGCGAAAAATCAACGGCACAATTTTGAGCATAGATTTAATAGTTATAAACTTTGAGAAATTTTAAAACGCGTACTTTTTCTGGGAATCCAGTATTTACATTACATTACCTAGATAAATAATAACCGGAAATAAATTGTCAGTCCTATTTTAGAATGATAACTCTGTACTGCTTACAAAAATGCGAATCTAAGTTGAAGTTGATAACAGCAGTGGCACTGAGAGGGGGCCGAGGGGCTATCAACCAAGAATACAAATACATTTAACATTTTTGGGCTTTGCACAACCTTAATTTGTAAAAATAGTAACATTTTAAAAAAGACTGCAAAGGTCCCTGATTTTTTATTAGAGGGCGTGGTTGCATTATTAAGTGAAGTAAAGGGCATGCTATTTTTGCCCCACATCCTTTAAATTCTTCTCAGTTTGTAAGCTAGGTTTAAACTCGTTACCCCTGAAGCCACAATACAGGGCAATGTGAAATAATATAAATGAAATAAGTTACAGGGGGCAATGTGCAGGAATGCATGAAAAAGATTAAAATATTACTCTGCACATGAAGCAAAATTGGCATTTAATATGTATGTGCATATACAGTTAAGTCATTTGCATAAGAAATCTGCTTGCTTTCAAGGGTAACGAGTCAATATGTATTTTATCGAAGCATCCCAATTTTCGATCTTGTTGCGAGAATCAGAACTGAACATAGTTCAGCTCAAAAGTTCGACGTAACAGAGCTTATCATTACGAAAAAATAAAGTTACGCTAACATCATGGAGCGATAAAATGAAAACTGAAACAGAAGTGTCCATTTACAACACGAACAAACAATCTTCAGGAAGATCTTCAATGAATCTTGGGACAAAGTCAAATTCTAATATTCTTTTATTTCGGTCAGAAAAAACATTTTAGAAACGCTAATTGTTGTTTTCTTATCACTTGTATCCCTGTGTCCTGTAAACATATGAACCTCAAAAATCTTCAAGGGTACAGGGAAACAAAGAACAATGGACTGTAGACGGAAACAAAACCTGCGTTTCTTAAATGCATTGGAAAAATTATGAAAAATATCGTTGAGATCATATCTTGCTCCAAAGGCAAACAGTTCTCGTTCATCGTCAACGAAGAACGAAAAAGCCAAGTAAGTTGCCGAGCTATTTCTATTCGTAATAGAGAACCATACTTCTTCTTTCTTGCAGTTATTTGACTTTGCCATTAAAGCCTAGTTTCTATACAGCTGTAACTAAAGTAAGGTTGTGCGAGAGCTATCTGCTATATGCCATGCTCTTGTTACCTACTTACGATTACGGATAGTATGAAAGACGACTGCAGCATGCAACAGTCCAGCATTTACGGCTATATAGAAGCTAGGCTTAAACTGAAAATCTTCCCGTCATAATATAGAAAAATTCTTCAAACAGCGAAGATATAATGATTTAACGTAAGAGCAATTTTTGATAATAGTAATTTGATGTTGTGTCAATTTTATAAAAAAAGAAAAGCGATGCAATTTCTTCCATTCTTAAATACAATAGGAATGTCAAATTCATTCAACTGAATCATGACACAATCAATTCAGAGAAATGGCGATGTAAAGATGTTAAAAATGACCAAATGTTAAAAATAGTTTTTTAAGGAGCTGTTGCTTTCTATTATCGAATCGCTATTATGGAGGATTCGTAAATAAACCAACCCAGTTCCAAGAAATATTCAGATTAACATAATCATGCCAAAAATTGAGATAGGTACCAGGGGGTATTTCTTCTCTGAAAAATATCCTTGGAAACGAATTTTGAATCTCAAAATATTTTTAGAAAATGTTCCAGGCTGTCATATTTAGCTTTTCTGTCCACTATGAACAAATAACAAACAAAGAGGCCTACAGGTAAATTCAATGCTGAGCTCTTTGAAACAATAGTCTCGCGACAAATAAAAGTTGCAAAGTTGCAAAAATGGAAGAAAATTGCATTGCTTTATTGGTTATTAATTAAATAATACATAAATAAATTTACATAATTTAATTTACTGTAGTAAATAGTTAATTTATTCAGCGACGAAGTATTAAGATGAATAGACATAAAGAAACCCTTACCATTTCTGCAAAAGTAATTGTTGAATTTTCATTTGTGCTGCTGTTTCGTCTCCTCTCCACATCGAGGTTCGCAGCTCAAACTTCGTGCGTAATCGTAGTGTGGTTGGAAATTGGTACACTGGCATTGGGCATTCCCGGTACAGTACACATGGTGCATGGGTTGGCTTGAATAAATCTTCCAGATCCATCTCTTTTCATGATCACTCTCTTCAATTTGCGATCAGTTGGATCCAGCATGACAAGGTTCTGCAAAAGTATGGACAAAGTGGGTGAATAATATTTAGATTTGTTCATATATTTAGATAGATTTGAAACGTTTCAGCAAGATATGAGCATGTGTTTAAGAAAGTCTTCATGCAATTGCATTTTCCTCTATTAATCTTGACTTTAATTATTTTGTAAAATTGTATTACTTTAGTTTGGATTGTATGTTTCTTATTTTTAAATTGTATTTGTTGAATTTCAAATATATACGTAGATTGAACTAAAATGCTTAAAATAAAATCTCTAAACGTTTGCAGAAAAATGTAAGTTACAAAAATTTAATGTCTCAATCATATACCAAATTTCCTGGACTAAACTTCAAATGATAAATACTAATTGCAGTTTCCGTTGTTTGTTAGCGATTTTCGTTTACATTTATTCACAGTTTGACTGCCACATAAAATTTAAAACATCCCTTAAAAGTTAAAAATATTACACGAACGCCCGCGGGGCATTTATCTTAGGGACTGGACATAAAAATTTCTTTTGATATAAGAAATATTTTATAACCTCTAGTATCTGCCAAATAACAATCGAAGACCCCCTTGTCAGTCACATTTTTTTGAAAGGTTCCCTTACCTGGCAGCAAAAAGTTTGCATGCCCCTATTACAAATTTTCAGATTTCAAGACCCCTAATTTCTCCTTCATCCCCTTCGCCATATTTAACCAGTCCCTAAAAATGTGCTGCACTCAATCTGAAGAATGTTTCCGGGTTTAATTAAATTTGAAAGCCGTTTTTCTGTTCTGCATCCGCTCTACACTGCTACCTCCTAGCATAAAAGAATACGACTGTTTATAATAACATTATAAATGACAGCAATATTCGTACCTCTGGTTGTCCGGAATGAGCAACATACGAATCTTCGCCAACAATGCTAGTTTCATAAACTGGAACACACTGAACAGGAGACACAGGGCAACCATTGGCATTGGAAATAGCATATTCTGGAGTGTCTGGAGGCGTCATCGGTAGCACAGCTCCAGTTGTTTTTCTGGCAACCTTAAACATGTCCCCAACGTTACCTAAAATATGGTTTTGTAAAATACAAAAATATAAAAATGAGCTAAAACAACATTTCATTCTAACTTTGCAGAAGTCGGTAAAATGTTTAGAATATTCTAGAGGCACACCAGGAGACACTTCGTTCTGACAGAGATTGGACTTCTGGTCCAAATCTTTCAAAAAAAATAGTTAATGCCAAAAAGACCTATATATAGAGAAATTTTAGAAAACATGTCCTTTTTTGGCGGCACGCCCGTTCTCCATCATAATAAAGTACCCCTAGGCGGGAGGAAACAAACAAGACTCACCAACAGGATAATTTGGAGACACAACTGAAGTAGTCATTGCATTTGATGTGTATTGCATTTGATTTTGTGGGTACCCTTGCATTTGGTACTGTGCTGTGGTTGGCCAGCAATTTGGCTGCGCAGAGTACGAAGACATTTGATTCGTGGGCACGACAGACACAACTTGAGGCACTTGAGGCGCCTGAGGTTGGAAGTACCATGCACCATCTTGTGCGACAGAATAATAGACTTGTTGCTGTACTCCTGGAACGACGCTCTGCCATAGCTGATCAGGACGTCCTTTGAAAAGCGCAGAACGCTTTTGGCGAACTCTGGCTGGTCCAACAACAACGTCTTTTCCATCGTAGTCTACATTTCCTAGCAGCTTGACCTAGAGAGACGCAACACCAAACCAATAAGAGAATACAATTAAAGCCTACTATTTCGATTTCTCAAGGAGAATAAAAAATTGTTTGAGATAGTCAGCTTGCTAAATCAACACGGAAATCTCTCCAGGGATATACAAAACAGTTCGAGTAAAAAGTTCACTCTATGGGGAATTTATTATAGGTTGCAGTTGAACCCTGCTATTTTGAACTCTCAATGGCAATAAGAATGAGATAGCGAGTTTTCGAGATAACAAAAGCTAAATAAACACGGAAAACTCTCCAGGGATATACAAAACAGTTCGAATAAAAAGTTCACTCTATATCGATAAAAGCCACAGTACAGTTAAACCCGGCACGTTCGAACTCTCAAGAGGAATGGAAATTTGTTCAAGTTAACAAGTTTGAAAATTTTATCCAAAGCTAAATCAACACTGAAAGCTCTCAGGGGGTATAATTCAATTATCTTATGAGGATTTAAAATTATGTGAAAAGCATCGAGTTAGAAGCTGTGCTTCACTCTACTCATGATGGACTTGTTTTGGCTCAAAATAACAAGAAAGAATTGTGGAGATCTAACATTATTCTTGAGACAAGCTTAAATTTCCAAAGACCCTAACTTGGTCAGTTTCAAATCAATTTTCAAACAGATTGTGCAAAACTATAAGTTAAAATCTGATGAGTACCTGTGCAAAAATTTAAAAAAGTTCAATTTGCCACCTATTTCATATCCTCAGCAAAACATGGACAGAATTGTGCGATTTAGCAGTGTAAGGGTGCCATTCATAGTATTTGTTGCTCCAGTGTATCATTTGTCACTAATTTGAAAATGATGGATCAGCCTGTAAAGATGTTCCAATACCCCAAAGGAGCTAGTCAGACGTAGCTCCCGAAAGCAAAAACAATATAAATTGTCAAATGAAAGAAGCAAGACTAAATTTTTCATTGCTAACTCACCTTTTCAGCAACACTCTGGCTGTCAAAAGTGATAAATGCATAACCTTTTGAGGTACCTGCAAGAAAATCAAGTTTGAACATAACACATCGTCATACATCATAGAATTTAGCTAAGCATCTCATAACAGTCCTATCATTAATTTGTGAGTATTGTTCACAGTGGAAACGGTTTTTAAATGTTGCGTAAGCTCGTAACATATTTCCGCCATTTTTTGATGGACCAACATATATGGCCTGATGTTTTTAAACCAATAGCGTTCATAACTGCCTTTTGGGGCTCTAATTAAGATGAGACCAATTTGTTTCCCAAGTTTCTTAGCCGGCTGAAATCAGTTTGGATGTCGAATGCTTCATCAAGATGTTGTTGCTCAGAGGCCATCCAGATAAATTTTCCAACTGCTCTGCCCAAGAAGAGGGTGTTTGCTTCTGCGTTTAATAGTCGATGAAAGTACTGTTGTAGGCAGTATAATAGTATAAAAGCCTGCGCATGGGAGTGGTAGAAGCAATGGTATTAGTAGTAACGATACAATAAACACTCGCATATAATATGAGAAACTTGACTTTTCAGTTTAGGCTAAGCAGTTTCTTATCTATTAGGTTCCAAATGAATTTCCAGGGTTTGTTTCTTATTTAAAAAATCCTTATAAATTGGTTGCAAATATTCTGTAAACTTCAAAAACATCAAAACATTTAGTGGGAATGATAACGTACGTGTATATAAATTTGTCAGTACATTGATAAAGTTTGGTTTGGGAATACAATATTATCAATATTTCTGTTGAATTCTCAATGCAGTCATTATTTAAAACATTCTCCATTTTTATAATCTCCTTTACATAAGAAGCTGTTTTTCCAGTTGTAGGCTAAGGTCAGTTTCTTATTTATGGTTCATTTTCCCAAAATCCTCAGCAGGCTAAAGTTTCTTACATTGAATTTTTTTTATGCAAGTGTTTACCGTAGTTAGTAGTCTAGTAGCGCAGTTGTAACACTGTCGCCATTTTCGAAAAAAAAGAATCTGTTTTTAACGGTCTTTTCTGAACTATCTCGGTTTATTTTTCAACTTTCTACAACGAAAGTACAACGAATCCATCTTGTCAATTTTGAGAGAAAATGCTTCTTTGTATAAGAACTCGAAGTTGACTTTCATTAAAATATGTTAGCAAAGCTTTACCATTGGAGTTTCAAAGTAAATTGACTGGACGATAAAATATCGCCCAGTACACAGGTTTTCTTGCCAAAAATTTGTTGAAAACAAGAAGCAAGGCAGAATGACAAACGCACGAAATTTCTGCTTTTCGTGTGTGAAAAATAAAAAAGCAATTTTTAAGCTTTTGAATGCTAAGCGCTGTTCGACACTGCAACTAGATACCTGCAAATTACCAGAGCATATTTGAAAAGAACGTTTGCCTGGGGACAAACTGACTAAGTTCTTTGCCGAAAAAACCGACTAAGTTCTTTGGTCTAAACGTTTATAAGTTTAAACTAAAAAGCAAGGAGGTAAAGTGCATTTATAAATAACATACGTGAGAAGAATATAGTCTACACTCAGTTCTAAACATACCAATTTTGTCTTTGACAATTTTGCTTTCTTGCACCATTCCATACTCCTCAAAAAACGTCTTCAAATCTTCCTCGGTTGCTTCACGCGGAAATCCCTTCACAAAAATTCTGTTCGGAATGTCCGTTTCTCCGGGATTTGTTTTGTGAATTGAATGTGCATCCGCCGGCGAAGTCATTCCCATGTTATTAACGGCAGCTCTTAGAGCATTCATGTCAAACCTCTCCATTTTGAATTCAGTTTATTGGTACTTTAAAATTTTCTCATAAGAAATCAACAAAACTTCACGGCTGAATTCAAAAAGGCGATTTTGCAAACCTTGTCATGAATGAAATCGAACGAAATCGTGATGCTATGTGATTGGCTGTGATTCGTACAAACGCCATATGATTGGTCGATTATCATAACACGTGATGTTTCCTCCAAATTCTCTCCAACCACTTCATGGTTCATGGTTCAGTGCATTAAAGAAAAGTTCTAAATTTTATTTGATAAAATTTCTTGATAAAAAATAGATATGTTAATAGTATGCCTATTGACGTCACAAATCTGTTCCCCGCCATGTTGAGTCCAATTTTGAGGTCAAAATGGCAGATGCGAGCTGCGGTTCAAACACCCATCTTGTCTTTTTGCACTGGATTTACATGTAAAATATTAAAAATTTGAAAGCAATTTTATAGTCCTGACGCATTTTTTGGAAATGTTTTCCTTATTTTTCCAAGCTCGAATTTAAAGTTATGAGGCTCCTCCCTTCTCCGGGCGCAATTTGGCGGCTCAAAATTTGTCTAAAACTCCAGGAAAAAAATCCACGTGTCAAAAGAAAAATTGGCGCGCATCATTTTCAGGAAGAAATATTGTAAAATCTCACAAGGATCCTAAATGCAAGCAAACATTGAAAAAGCGAGTTACTCCTTAAAGAAAAATGCTCTAAAATTCATTTAATAAAATTTCTTGATAAAAATAGATATGTTTTCCCTTTCACGCCCGGATTTATTTCTGCTAAACAGGCAAATCTTATGCAAGTTTTTTTTTTGCAGGGGGTAGTACATGGAAACAAACTTAATTCATAAGATAAGCTTACGTATCTAAAAATTCAAATATCTGAAATCAATATAAAGTTCTGCCCGTATTAACCTCCTGAAAATATGATGTTTTACGTTGATTGTAAATGGGCCATAATGCCATTCCCGGGGTGAAAGGGTTATTGGAAAAGAAATGGTTTCAATGCTAGTTAAAAACAAAACACGTGTGTTAATACTTTGACAAGTGTATCGCAAAAAGCGCTGCTGGAACAAATTTGATCTTGTCCTAAAAATTCTAGCAGATAAAGTTGCGCGCTATAAACTGCTTTTTCTTCGGCAGTCAAGAAGAACAAAACGAAGCAGTTAACTTAAAAAATAAAAGTGAAGCCATGGAGTGCAAAAAGAACTTAATATGCTTGCTTAACTCTCTTTCAACATTTGTAATTTTGTCATTTAACGTGGTGCAAAGCTTCGAACAACAAACAAATGTTATCACACAATTTGGGCAATTAAAAATCCTGCTTATTGCATGAAGCCAAAAAACAAACTGATAAAAAAGCACTGATAAACCCCTCCTTTATGGAATTTTCCTCAAATCAACAAAAAGCCAAAAATCCACTCCACACCCTAAACATGCGAGTTGTTTATTGGGGTTTATTCGCGTTCTCAAAAATAATGTCTTGAGTTGCAAACATTATACCATTTTAAAATAGTTTTCGTGTTCGAAATGAAGCCTTTACCATCCTGGCCCCAAAGCCCTGGCCCTATGGCCGTGGAAAAATGATTTTTTGAAAACAACATTTCAAGTATTTCGCCCAAATTTTATCCCTGTCCGTTGATAAACGAATTAGACGAAGGAAAAACTGGTCGAAATCAGTAGTGGTCAAAAGATTAGTTTTATGATATCTATTTCTGCGTTTGTTGCAAAATCGCTTCAATGAAATAGTTCGAAAAGTTCTCAATTAAAAGAGGTTTATAATCAAACAAATGAGAATGACTTCAAGAAAAGGTCCAGCAAAATAAAAAAAACAAAATCAGAAGTATAAAGAAAAACAAAAAACATTGTAACAGTCCTTTTTAATTCATACAAGAACGCACAAGTTCTAAAAATGATCGATAAGATATCATCTCGTAAACATTAATCAAACTATCAGTGTTCAGCTGATTCTGTCCAGTGTTCGACTGATTATAGTGATTAACTGATTCAAGTGTTAGACTAACTCCAGTTTTAAGGCTGGTTATGACCAAGACTTAGTTAGTATCAAGAATATATTGAAAACATACATGCAAGGATAGACCGTGATTAATAACACAGATCTGCTTAACGCATAGAAAATTATGATTGCCCGTCAACTAAATGTCATGGGGAGAATTCGACAAAGAATATCGTAAACTTTGAATTTTGCAATACTCTCTGTGATTAAATTTGTAATTTAAATTAAACTGTTTTCAATTAATCTTTTATGAAGGTCATATTTACCAAACAACTTATATTATGTGATTTTAGAACAAGGAATTAATTCGTGCTCCCGTCTATAAAACTGTAGAATGCGACACGGAAAGCTTCCGTTTCAGTAGAAGTCGTCTCAAATGTTCTTCCAAACATCATCTTACAGACATCATATCTCTATCGCAACTTCTCTGTCGCAACACCAATTCGAAATTTTGAATTTTGTTTTGAATCTGTACCTATATTGTTGATTTTTATGCCATCCTCAAATAGCTAATCGTGGATATGGGCATGGGCCAATTTAAAAACACGATATGATACCCGGTGGGCCACAAAAATGACACCCATGTTTGCAAAGTTGCTGTGGAGGAGCTTTAGCGTCATTGCACAGTTTTATACCAGGAACCATAATCTCCTTTTGTCATAACATAGCGTCAACCGGGCAAATGGGAATAGAAACAAGCAAAACTACGAACACTCCGTTTCATGAAACACAACGAAGCAAGGCAACTACACTACTACAATGTTAATACCCTACGAATAAACCAAAGATAAGCTACGTGTAGTAGTTCAGCACGGCGATATCGACGAAGATAATTCTAAAGTTCATGCGTCTTTGCACGACATGTGTTACGAAACATATCATGTGGAGTGAAAAAAACAACATTGTTGAAAATCCACAGTTAATAAAACCCATTCATATTAAAATCATATTTGTATCAAATTTGAAAGAATCCATGTTAAATATATATCGATTGTGATTAGTTTATTTATGCTTATGTAAACTGCTGTAAATAAAATCGATGTCAACAATGGTAGAAACAAACCTTAAAACTTTAAAACCTGAAATTGGATTTTAACCAGAAAAAATCCAATTATCAGTGAGTTAAAAAAGTTCCTGGAAAACTATCCTAACGACATTTAGTACATATTAGCATATTATTGTTGTTGCTAGTTTTAAATATTTATTTATTTACTAGCTAATTCGCGCTGAAATGTAATTATAAAAACATTTAAAACAAACTGGTGGCTCAACATTGAAAAATCTCCGATAACCAAGAACTAATAACAAGCATATTGAATTTGACACACTCTACATGTCCCAAAAGAAAGTCTAATTTTGGTCAAAATCTTGGTGCACTAATATGGCACAAAATTTCTTATCCCAGTTTAATTTTCTCCAGGTCGTATTACATTATGATTGGTTGATCGATTAATTAATTGATTGATTGATTGACTAATACAAATATGATTGATACAGCGTTTTATCTCCAATGAATTTTCAAACGTGTATCCTTTTTACTCGCCTGAAAATATATGTCCGTTAACAAACTACAAAAGGGCCTAACAAAAAAGAAAACAATTTGGCAATCATTCTGATGCCCTAAAAAGTGACATGTCTGAAAAGGTTGTAAGAATAATAGCAAACATATTTGTATCCTATATACTAAAATTCGGGTTGCCTTGTTTTTTTTGTGAGCCCATTTTTGTGAGCCCATTGAGTTTTTCGTACATCCTGCGCCCGCAGAAAACCAGAGTTTTTCGTACACCCTTCGTCGTGCCTTGCAAATTTTGACAATCTAACTTTGGAATATTAAAGTGAAGTTTCGGAAAAACCAAAAACAAAACAAAATTTGGCCCCTCTAAAATAGTCTTGTTCTCAAAAAAGTTAGAAATCTTTTCAGACAGACACATCGTTTGCCGTAGAAATGCAAATTTTAGTAATAAAACCATACAGACGTCAAATTTAGAAGCATCTTCTGGCTAAAGAATACATATAGGAATCTTTCACAAATATTTTTATCAACATTGATGCACCAGGACTGCAAGGATATAAAAATTCTTCAATACCTTATGATTGGCTCCAGCCTTCAAGATCGGCTCCAGCCCTTTGCTTGTCCAAATTTATCACCACCTAATCCGTCATCGACTTTTATCGCTTGACCACGGCTCTTTCCGACCCACATTTCTTGTGCTTTCTGTTGCATTATGGGTATTTTCTGTTGCATTATTGGTATTTTCTGTTGCATCAAAGGCACCGGGCCTCTCTCGCCACGACTACGTTGCTGATTGGCGCCATAATCGTTTCGACGATTTGTACCGGACAAAGTTGGCCGGTACAACGACCTCCCTTGCGGTCGACCGGCGCTGCGAGGTATCATTGGCATGTGATTGGCCGGGCTTCTGCCGAACGACTGTTGCACACCTCGCATTCCTGTGAAGACAAAATTCATGCACTCGATAATCTCTACATAAATGTTGAAAACAAATTTTCTGGAATGATATCAAAGGGGCAATCAAAATTAATTCGAGATGGTGAGTTTTTAAAGCTAAATTAACACTGAAAAGCATCAAGGAATATATATATACAAAACGGTTTGAGTATAAGTAAAAAGTTACACGGCACCAACAATGTCAAAAAAGGTATTTTTGACCAAGTTAACTGTCAATGAGTAACAGCAAAAACATTTCGTAGTGTTTTAGGTAATATTTTCATCGTTAAACTCAATCAAATCCGTAGCCTTTTTTGGGACACCCGGCACTCCCAATATCATCGACTGAATTCAGAATAAGATTTATTTAAGATTTCTAAACGCAAAAAAACAATAAATTATGCCATACATACCATCGTATTCTAACGGCCAAGGCGAAAACAATGGTGTAGGTAGTAACCCACGACCTTTGTTTGGAAATTTTGTCCGTCCCATTCCTCTTCTGCCGCGTGCGTCACTTGGCAGGTCAACACTGTTCCGTCCACCGACAATGACATCCGGATTGTCTCTGTTGTAACCAATTCCGGATTTGTTTCCAGACCAGTGTGCAACTGGAACACCAGCAACCTGAATGAAGCACATTTGGATAAATTTACACAAAGAAATTTCTTGTGTGAGTAAAAGCAATTTATGGTGGTAGTAACAAGGGCAGATTTTGTGAAACAAAAGATTCTGGTAATGCATATCACAATGCGATTTTCAATTAGAAACAATAGATTTCACGCCTTTTGAGTAAGTACACTCGATCAAAGATTTACCTGGCAGTGTTTGATAAGGTGTGAAGTCTATTCTTTAAAGTGATAAGTCCAATATTATTGTGTTCAGTAATGAATCCTTTGTTTCACAAAATTTGCCTTAGTATAAAAATATAACAGCAGTATTAAAAAATGTCAGCGGTAGTAAGAAAAATCAAGATAAATGAAAATAGCTACCTCTAATGTTCCTCCACTTGCTAAAACTGGCCGCTTACTGCTTGCACCACGTCCCTTTGATCCCTTGTTGTAATATTGTTGATTAGCCCCTGCTGGCCTATAATCGTTTACCCCATATGGTGGAGCAGGAAGTAAAGAAGCTGGAGGGTTACCAAAAGGAGACCCTGATGTCAGCGCAACCGGTTTGAAACCTGATATTTTAAACTCGTCTCCAAGACCTTCAGTTATGCACCATCGTAATCTTTCCAGCTTTTCAGAAAGTTGAGGCTGTGAAAAAATAATAAAAATAAGTAAAAGGTTCCGCGTGAATTTTGGTGGTAAAGCGGGGGTGGCGTTAATCAATGTAGTTAAGTCATTAAAATTTAAATTGCGGTCACACCATGGCATGAAAGAGCAACCGACCGTGTGACCAATGGTCACAGGAAATGGTCACAGGAATTTTTCAAAAAGTGATCTTGCAGGACATTTTGTAGAATTTTTTCGAAAGTTACGTTGTTTATTTTGTTAAATTGCCAATACCTTGCAGGAAATTTGTAGGCAAAATTTCTTTGGTCGCAAGCACAAAATAAAAAGTTCCAGCCATGGGTCACACTACTCTTGGCTTTCTGTAATTAGAATTAGTCTCTGGAAATGCAGCAAGAAACTATAAAACATCTATGGCAATGCTAAAAGTTTAAAGAACAAGCACGAAACCTCATGAAATGAATGAAAAGTAACCAATTTTGGCACTCTATGTATGAAAAGTACTGATAAGTAACCATATATATTTCTACAAAATTTCAATCTTCAAACATTATATGAAATATAATGAAAAGTAACGAATTTATGAAAGTAAAGTAACCTATTGACACAGTTCTAAAAAATACATAAACATCATGTCCGAAAAAGAAACACAGTATTTTTTGCTATTTGGGAGCCTTGGTAAAATCTAAGTAAATCATTCAATAATTTTTCTAAGTTATTTTTACGGCTAGAAAAGAGCAGAATTTGCAGAGATAATGCAGCTAAAATTAAGATAATGCAGTCAAAAATACCTTTCCGTCGCAAAGTTCCAAAGTAGCGACGTTCATCGAAGATTGAAGCCATTTACTGTGGAACAGCTTGCCATCGAAAAACAGCCACGGGCAACAGAACTCCCAAGGAACAGGAGAGCCACACGCATCATTAGCTAAAATAGCAGTTTCAACGCCACTCATAAAAATTGAAGCCAATTGCATCGCTCTAATAAAAAATAAAAAGAACTGTTTGTTGATCTTATTACAAATAAACTATTGATTAAAATACTAATATCCTTATTGAATTAATACAAAAAATACAGTTGAATCTCGAATTCCAAACAGAAATAGATTAGAAATTTGCTTGAGATTTCGAGATAACCGAAGTTAAATCAACACTGAAAGCTCTTAATGGGATATACAAAACAGTTCGAGTAAAAATTCACTCTATGGGAAATTGATTAATAACACCGTACATTTAAATCCGATTATCTCGAGCTCTCAAGGGGAAAGGAAATTTGTTCGAAGTGGCAGGTTTTCAAAATAAAGAAGCTTAATCAATACTGAAAGCTCTCATGAGATATACAATACAGTTTAAGTGAAAATTCAACCTACCTATGGGGAATTGATTAAAAACGCAGTGCAGTTGAACCCCACTATATCGAGCTCTCGAGGGGAATGGAAATTTGTTCGAAGTGGCAGGTTTTTGAGATACGGAAGCTAAATCAACACTGAAAGCTCTTAAGAGGATATACATAACAGTTTAAGTTACTTTTATAGAAACAACATCATACACTTGATAAAATTAATAAAATGAAAATAACTCACCTAATATCAATCTGATTGAGTTTCAAATTTGCTAAATTAGATGAATTGGCTTCGGTTGTGAGATGAGATGACAGTGCTTGTGCCAAAAAGGCATCAATGTCGAGTCTTGAAAGTATCGATTTTTCTCCTCCTTGCTGGATCAGGTAGCTGGGAATATATTTTACAAAAATATGACTTTTTGGCTGTTGACACATATTTAAAGCAAAACGATAAATACAAACTTCTACAACATGGATTACCGTAAATCCTCGAATTGGCCCCCTGCTGCTAATTAATTTAGGACATTTTTAGGTGGGAACTAAGTCGAGGGGGCTTATTGAAACCTGGTGGGTAGCTACGCAGAAAAATGGAAAAATAAATATAAAATCATTCGAGGGCATATTCGAGGGTGGGAGCTTATTAAAAATTATTAGCTTTAGGGTGGGGGCTTATTCAAGGGGGGGGGGGCTAATTCAACGATTTACGGTAAACCAAAGCTCGATCTGAGAATAAGCAACATAAACTGCCTTTGATGCAAAAGGATAGAAAGCTAAATTTTTGACAGAACCAAGATAGCTGGACCAAATTATGGCCTTTATTATTTCGTGACATATATAATACACTGACGTAAAAGATCAAGTTTAAAAATATAGAAAGACACTGCATGTGTCTTTGTGAAAATGAGTCACAAATCTCTAAGTGAAAACGCCAGTGAGCTTAATGTGGACGGTACAGACGTCGGGGGAGAGACATTATGCCTTGGGTGGTGGATACAAACGTTGGAGGTGGGTTATTACGATTTAGAGGTGGGGAATTTTGCTTTGGGTGGTGGATGTGAGGGGTTTGGGTGAGTTATTACGCTTTAGAGATCGGGCATTTTGCTTTAGAAGTGATGAATTATGCTTTGGGTGGATAAAAATGTTGGAGGCGAGATAATACGCTTTAGAGGTGGAGCATATTGTTTTGGGTGGTGGATGCGAAAAGGTGGGTGTGGGTTATTATGCTTTACAGGACAGGGAAGTTTCTTTGAGTTGTGAAGATAAAAACCTACCGCAAAACACAACACAACATAAGTAATCGTTGTGGTACCATTGCTAAATTCGACATGTTTTGTGTATCACTCTTGAGACAAGTCAAAAAAGCCTTCATTCTTGTTGTGTTATCCTCCGCCTGCCTTCCGAGCCACAAATTCTTTACAGGAGGGATATCCCATTCCATGCTTATTGGCTCCACTAAATCAGGATTATCTAATCGATTGCTTTTGTAAGCACAATATTCTTTAACAACGCGCACACGAGGCTCATCTTTTTCCTCCGACTTTTTACGTTGTTCTTCGCAAATCTTTTGGTCGTAAAGTATTCCATATATTAATTGCCTGATTGGTCGAAATAACAATGGAATCGGCGGTCTCATTGTTGCGTGTTCTTCGTCGATAGCAGTTTCGATTATAATTTCTGCTCTTGTCAAAATCTGTAAAATCTCTTGTGACATTTCTCCGCCTTGGTGTCTCTTCCGTGCAATAGCGACAACCTCTTCGGGTACCGTTGGTAAAATTGGTTTTATGTATTCATATGGATCTCCTATAAATTTTAATTCACAACGATATTAAACAAAAGCTAAATTGAGAGCATTCTTAAAAAAGTAGCTGTTTTATTCAACTTTAAATTAGAAACAAATATTCTTAATAAAAAATTATCTTGAATATCAAAATAATCTAAATGAAATTGCAAGAGTTTCTCAGAATGCAGTTTTATTTTACTTTTCTTGATCATCACATTTAAAATTTCCACAATTTAATTGACATCGACCCATATCTAAATTGTTTACAGCGAACAGAAACAGAACAAGGGGTCGTGAATGACTGAAACAAGCTTCCCGCAGAAACTGTATTAAAATTTGAAAAGGAGTATGATAAAATCTGTGGAAACGATATATACAATTTTAATTATAGTTAGATTAAAAGATTAGTTGCCAAGCAGGATTTTATTGGAACTCAAAAGAAAATATAATTTTGTTTAAGAGAGTCAGTGTTCGAGATAGCTGGTGCGGTGTTCAAAATAGCGGGGCTCAATTGTATATCGTGAAGTTAAAGAGATTAATTAACTCTCAATTCTGATGATTAATAAGAATTCACTCAAAGTTTTGCCTAAACATGACTATATAAAGCATATTGTAAATGTGAATATAAAAGGAGTGTGACTAAAAGCGGAGTGACTGCAAACGGAGTTCATTTAGAAGGGTTTGACCAGAGGTATATTCGGGGAACAGTGGTGATGTGATAATAACCGGAGTATGACTATAAGAGGAATGACTATAACAGGAGTCAGCTGTAGTTGCCAAACAAGATTTTATAGCCATTTTACCCCTTACTTTAGTATTATTATTATCTAAATTAAAAGTTTCCTAACAATAAAAATCAAACTTCCTTTTAACGTCCTATTCATATTCATATTCATATCACATGTATCTATAATATATATACATTTGCTGGCCTAATTTCGCCAGCCCTTATTGGCATCGTTTTTGGTCCTTTCCCGGCGCAAAAATGGCTAGCATTATGGGTTCTTCTATAAGGGTTTGAAAAGGCTGGTGTTAAATTAGGGATGCCAAAAAGGGGCAAACAAGGTATATATACATTTGTGAAACAGTCATACCCATACGGTGAAACAGTCAAATAAACAAATAAATCTGCTGCACTATAGAAATAAATGTAAATAAATGTAAATAAACGAATGATTGTCTGTGCAGTGAGAATTTCTAAGTCGTAAGTCCAATAAAATTTAAGCCCCAAGGTGACTTGACTGACACAACTCAAATATGATATACATACATGTGTATGTATTTATCATTTTAAAGACAGTACAGCCTCCTGTAACTTCAATTATTAATTCAACTCCTATTTGATATCTAAACAATAAAATAACACAATATGCCTTTTAAATGTTTTTATTTTTCACCTTGCCATAACAATCCATTTACCATTACACAATCTAAAAACAACAATAACTTACTGTATGGGTCTTCCTCCTCAGAGGCAAGACATGATTCATCCTCCACAGCAGATGAGCACTGTTCCTCTTCCATAGTAGATAAACTTTTCCCTTCTTGCGAAATGGAAAATTGTGAATCTTCATGCTCATGCACATCAATAGAAAAGTCTTCTTCTAATTTGGTATTAATCTGTTCTTTGATGCCATTGACAGCAGGTTTTTCGTCAGCTATTTCCTAAAATCAATCAAAAGTCTTATGTATATATATATATACCAAGTACGCGACTTAAAATAAGAGAGGTTTCCTGGTCCAAAATTTGGAAAAAAAACACAATCTTATTTTAATATTGCATGGATTCCTGTGAAGGCAAAAAGGTTAATTTTTGTGTTAAATTTTAATTAAAATCGGTTGCTTTATGCCTCTTTTATAAGCAATTTTTTTAATGCTGTCAAGAAGGAACAGCTGAAAACTCAAGAGAAAAGGCAGTCCCCATTTTAGCTTTGCAAACACATGCTTTATAGTTTTCAGGACTGGCTGTTTGAAGAGAGCTACAGCTCTCGCTCGTCTCCAGGCTCCTCTCAAACGCTGTAAGAGAGCTGTTGACTGGTCTCCTGGACAATCCAATTGCTCTCTGCAAAGTTGCTAACTTATTGTTTTCAGTGAATCCTTGGAAGAATAGCTACCCTGCTAAACAGTAACAAGGAGAGCAACTTAATGCTTGCCTGCACAAAATCTTACAACCTACTTTCAATAAAATCTGAGATCAAAAAGAAGAATGTGTTAAAAAAGTTGATTGTTTTTATTTTAGTTAAGAAAACAGTTAACATATATATACAACTAATAAAAAAACAAAAACAAAAACACAAACACATTATAACATTATTGATTAAATAATTTGTACAAAAAATACCTCATTTTTTTCTTTCTCTTCCTCAGGTTTGTCTGATTCTTTTTCCTCTTTCTCTTCCTCTGCTTCTTTTATTTCTGAAACATTTACTGGGTCTACAATTTCTTCTTCTTCTTCTTCTTCTTCCTTGTCAGTATCCTGAAAATATTGACAAAAAATTCAAATATATAATTTACATAACAGCATTAACAAATAGCTTTCACAACCATTTTAAAAGTGATTCTAACTATTTTCAGCAAACGTGGAATATGATTGTTGATTTACTTCTTATTGTGCTGTATTTCGATAAACTTTGCAACAATTTCAGATGTAATTTTTTCATCTTCTTTCCAATGTAAATTTAATACTGGTTGCTATCAAAACACGGAAATAGGCCCAATTCCTTGCTAAAAGTTGATTGTGAAAATTAGTTGACCATGTAACAGTGGAGTGCAACTTCTGCGAAGAAGTTTTTTCAATAACTAAAATGGCTGAATTGAAATGATAAAGGCTAAGTATTGAGAAATGATTTGACAAGCCCACAACCAGGACAAAGCAATAAATGTGCCATGCAACACTCATTCAAGAACAGTGCTTACTTGGAAGCAAATTAAACATTCATGCTATCTGAAATAGTATTACGTATTGTTTATACAAAGTTTGAAAATTTTTAAAAGTTACCTGTGAAAGTTTCACTGCTGGTTGGTTTGACAACTGAACTTTCTGAAATTGCTGCCATCTCTTTTGATAACTATTTTCCATAGTTTTAGAATTTGTAACTTTAGGTTTTGGTTCCTTCATCACATTCCCAAAATTATGAATTGGAAATCCATCTCTGTTTAAAGTTCCAAGAGGATCTGGATCTAAAATTATAAATGAAATGATTAAATCTAAAAAACAGCATGCAGCTGAAATAAGTTGGGCAATTGATCAAATAATGGCCTGTGCTCTTTAGCTGTGTGTTACGACATTTTCATGCATAATATTTAATTTTCCTCTAATGATAACATGAGATTGCACAGGTCAGAGGCTGATTAAAAATTTTTATTCCTGGGAGCATTCAATTTCTTGACTAAAATTTCCTGCCAATTTCCCCAAAATTCACAGATTTGAAAATTCTTGCAAATAAGCATCATAACAAAATTAAGGGCAACTAGGCCATGAGTTACCAATTTTAACCAGAACAAATTTTCACATTTGAGTCAGTCTCATAGACATTCAAAAGAGTTTCAATGAGTAGTCTGTCACACACAAACATTGGCACACACAAGAGATCACACACACACACATTGGCGCACACATGAAATGATAAAAAGGTACTGTGGTTTGACATTATTTCTGTGATTCATTACACAGATGGAATTTTGCTAAAAAAATATATGAGCTTAGTTGGCAGTTTCCAAGCGAAACTATAGAGTACCAAAAACCTTGTTTTTTTACTCATCCGGTGTACAGTGTCATTCGAAGAAATAATTATTAAAATTTTTTAACATTACCAGAAGCTTGGTAAATCTTAATCATCAATTCTTGAAAATATTCAATACATTCTTTTAATTTCTTTGTTGCTTCATTCAAATCATAGCCAGCATCTTTGAAAACTTCTGCAGCCAATGCATCAATGTCACTGAGATCTCTGTCTTTTAGAAAGTCTGCAACACCTTTGATAATGATGTCATTTGGAGGAGGGGTGTTTTGATATGATACATTCCCTTTCAGCTGTAAATTAATATTTGTTAATTTTAAATTCAATGATATGATATTTGCACCTGCAGTCTAACTTAAATTTATGTCTTTTGTAGGAAATGCAGTATTTGCCACATAAAGTTTCAAATAAAATCAACATCACAAACAGTGAAAACTCTTATTTAGACTAAATTTTGGGTTAAATTCAAATTTGGGCTCTTAAAACTTTGTATGAAGACATTTTGAACAATTTCAAAAGCAAGGCTGTTAATCAAAGTGGCGTATTGATTGTATCTGAAAATTTCACAGTACATTCAAACAACTTTTAAAAGTTAATAAAAATTTTTTCTTTTTAAATTTCTGAAGATAATTTCAATTCTTCCAAGACAAACCTTCAGGTAAGAGTCTTTAGATTCTGCAACAACTATATTTGGTACACATTAAAAATGTTGGTGCACAAACAAAACATTGTTGATGCGCAAATGAAACATTGTTGGTATGTAAAATATGTTTGATTCAGTGTGCAAGTTAGTTCAGACTGTGTAAAGAAAAGCATGCAGGGGGAACTTTTCTGCCTCCGTTTTCTGTCGTCACATTTTTAAATCAGAGGCATTCTCTATTCTAAGCAGATTTTGTCCGAAGGGTTCCATGTGCAATTGCTGTTGGAATCCTTGAAATTTCAGGCTTTAAAAAATTAATATTCTCTTGTACATGGAAACAGGTTAAATTTATGCGCATAATATCTGGCTATGGCAAATTTTTCTGTGGAGTTTTTAAAATGTTAACTTGCATTCTATGAGCAAAATAAAAACTTTACAGTCTGACAGATTCCAACGTGGACCAATTTTCCAACGTGGACAAACTTTAAATTCAGCTGAGTGTTTACCTCAATTTTTGTTAATGGGTGATCGGGACCAAGGAGAGTCCAATGAAAAGTTGTCAAAAAACCATCTGGAAGCTTCAAACTCCCTGCTAAAGCACAAAAAATTGGAAGAGAATCTATGGTTAGGCCCAATTCTTCTATCACTTTCTCAAAATTAATCCTGGATGATTTAGCATGGTATCGAGTAAGTTTGAGATGATCTGGGAAAAAGCAATTTGTTATCCTCTGAAGAAAATAATAAGAGTTTTGGGCGATGATTCCAGAGCACATTTGAGTGCGATAGTAATTAGTGATGTCACGATGAACGTCTCCAAGAGAAGAACAAACGATCACGTTGCACGATTTCAAAGCCAGTCGCAAAGCTGTGTTGAAACAAGCCGGGGTAACAGCCAAACCTCGCGACGGTGTAGCCCGATGGCTCACTACTTTTGACATCAGCTGTTTGACTGTCTCTCTCTGATTCGTGTGACGTTGTTGCCATTCATGTTTACGAGCAGCGCCAACTGAACCGTCAAAAAACACCACCAACTCAATGTTTGATTGACGAAAACTTCGTACGAATTTTTCCAAGTTACTCAGCATTTCACTCCACTGTCCCCCACAAACCCAGTCCGTTGACATGGGGTACACATACTTTCTACAACTTTCTGCATGAACAACAAATATCTGAGGAGCTTTCCTCGGTAATTCATCCTCGCTAACATCTTCATTACGAGTTGTCTTCAAATCGATGTTTCTCTCAATGCAACGTCCTAAAGTTGTCTCGATATATGTTTGTAGGCCATCTAATCCCATTTTTCCAAAAATTATTGTTGGCTTCCTCTGTGCATTAAAATCATAAATTTACCATCCAGCTTATGGGAGAATTACTGAAGATTTCATATCATAAATTAGAGCCTTGCAAAAGAAAGGAATTCTGCCTCCATGCTTTTAATTTCGTGGGCATTCTTCATGAACTTTTAAACTTTGTTCGATGATGTACACGCACGAGGTTGGAAGGCCAATTGATTGATTCAAGATTTAGGGACTGGGAACTAAGTGTCGTGTAGTCGTGTAAAGTTAATTTTGCACTTTCCTAAAGTGTTTTTTTCTATAAATTTATAACATTGAACTCCCCATTTTTTTCAAAAATAAATTTTTTTGAAGGGTGCGCAATTTGAACGTGAAACCAAACCATAAACGAAATAGTAAAATTAAAAATTGGAGACCCTGAAACTGAACAAAAAGTTGACAGGTTTCCTCGAACCCTAGGCAGGCAGGTAAAGTTTATTTCAAATAATATTGAATTTTTTTATCACCCATCGATAGCCTAGTCACAATATACATTGCTTTTCTCAACAGCTAATGACAGAGCTACACTACGTATAAAATAGCAAATATAATAACGAGTACAAATATAACTAAGAATATAACGTATATAATGTGAATATAAATATATATTTCAAGAACGGACAGTTCAATGGGTTAATGTTCTCCGTGTTTGCAACCATTTTTTTAAAATAGGCCTAGCTATTTTGGGGTATGGCTTTGGAAAATTGATAAATTTTAGGGTGTGATTTTACATGTCACCTGCCTATTGAACTTACCCCCCCCCCCCCTCCCCCGGAAAATGGATCTAAAACACAAGAAATGAAACGAATGAAAATTGGTACAGCGCGCATACGGTATTAATAGAGTGGCGGGTATATTTAAATTAATATAATTGAAACCTCCGCAAACGCAAGCAAACGCAAACAAACAAACACAATGAACGCAACAACAAAAAACTAGCATCTCCGCAAAATAAATTCATATTCCACGAATAACTATTATCAAATTTTTATGCATCTCAAAACATTTTAAATAAGTAATACCATAATATATTGGCAATGAATCTAACAGGAGCGTTTATACACGTTTTTTTTGTAAGAAGGCTCCACTAGTGAAAGTTTCTTAATTTTGGACCATTTTGGACCAACTTTCATCAATAAAGGTTTCTTAAAAATTTTCTTAATTGTATATAAATAATTCCGTTTTGCTACTATGCATTCTTTTTTCAACAAAATCATTACAAAAACTGAGTATATATTTTACAGGATAAAAATTCACTGAATCAATCATCTAGCATCGTGTCCACCTCATTAAAATCATTAAGCATTATGTAATCTTCACTAAAAATTTCAGAAGTTTCTTAGCAATTTTTTATTCACTATTAAAAGTTTCTTAAATTTTTGTCGGTTTCACCAGCGAGTTTCTTATAAAAATCGTGTATTCTAAGAATTTTTATATGAGCAATTTTGATTAGGAATTATTTTATAATTTAATTATTTTTCATACTTCAATAATTTCTGTGCAAAGCATGGCCTACGCGTAGTCTCAGGTGCTTTTTCTTAGTTTTCCTTTCTTAGTTTTTCTAAGTCTTAAGTTTCGAGCCTGTACGTCAGGCCTTTTCTTAACGGTCGCTGTGACCCATGTCCAAATTGACAACCAGCCGTCTAAATGAGAATAATCAATCGCGGACAACCACAAACGAAATGTCGACCACCAGCCTACAAAAATTGCCAGTTTTCAATTATGGACAACAATTGATTATTCTTTAAAAAACGCCTGCTGTACGTAGGCCATGTAAAGCACTCTTTGCATTGAAAAAATATTTTCAAACAATCAAGACTAGTTGTGTGTGTGTGTGTGTGTTTGTTTCAACCAGAGTCACGAAAACATTATGAGGTTGACCGGAGGGAGGTTGAAGAAAACAAAGGGAAACTATGTGCCACCACGCCCATTTCCTAATGTTTAATGAGGAAAGTATCTGCAGATCAAATTTTACGCTCGTAAGAAGGTTGATCACCTTTATGCACTCTTGTATAATTTAATTTTATTCAAATAAATAGTATCAAATTGAAGCTATACCAATATACTAGTTATACCAACGAGATCAGAGCACTCTACAAAAAGCATTGTAGTTTTCAAGTGTAATTTCATATGAGAAAGCTCTCCCACCCAGGCTTGACGGGCTATTCTCGAAGCCGATAAATTGGCTGAAAAATTAGAGATCCACAGAAATCATGAAGCATTTTTTCTATGTGCTCGTAGCTCTTGTCTGCTACAGTATGCCTGGAAAAAGTTTCTCTAAACAGAACAAACTCTAAAAATGTCTCATCAGCTACCCAGAAACAATTTCTCCATACAAGCAAACCACTAAGATTTGAGACAAAATTTAGAGCATGCTTTTCAGATCTCATCTCTTTTTGTTTTCCATTGTTAGCCTCGGAGGTCATGCCGAGTTCTTGTGAAAACACCTACATTCATGAATTCGAAAATGAAAGACATACATGAAAAACGTTAAATTAGACTAAAGGGAGGGAAATTTTGTTTGGCATACTTAGAGCTGAATGTAGAGACGTAGGAAGCAATTCTTGCTCGAGGGGGCACGACTTTCGAGATGATACTTTTGCCTATTGTTTAGAAGGGCAAAAAGGGCACATGTGCCTTAAAAATAGCAACCTAGAAGGGGGTACTTCGTGCCCCTCATGCCTCCGGCTCCTACCTCTGGTTAAATGATGAACATATTTTGTTATATGAGCTCTCTCCTCCATAGTTCATCTACTAAGAGAGCTACTCCTCAAATGATTCCATAAATATAATTTAACAATTCTCTTAATATAAGTTTTTGTATCATTGCAATTATTCATCTGTAATTAGTAATTTATTGCATTAGTTATTTGCATCATTGTATTAAAGCTTATTAGATTGTATATAGAAAATCTAAAGAGTAAAACTGAACTGAACCAAACTGAACTAAATAAAAGAAAGTTAAAACAAATAATGAAATAATAAAAATAAAAGTTAAAATAAAGTTAAAATGGTAGCATCTTCAAAGTTATTACTATTATCTATCAAGATTATCCTTGTGTTATAATTATATATAATTAGATTAACTATATAAAATCTAAAGTTACTACTATAGTTATTCATTATTATGTTGCTAGTATTATCATAATAAAATCAAACTGTAATCGCTAAAACCATAGCCACAACATCGCAAATGTGTGAAGAACATTTTATACAATCCGTTTTCATAAATCTGATCAGGAGGAGAAACTCTAATTTCTCTTTATCACCCCACACAACGTCTGTGCAGTAACGTGGATGTGCAGTATCGTAGATTTACAGTATCGTGGGGGATGTTCAGTATCGTGGGGAAGTATTTTGAGTATCTTTGGGAAGTATCTTGAGTATTGTGGAGGGGGGGGGGAATGCTCAGTATCGTTGGGAAGCATCTTTGAGTATTGTGGGGAAGTATCTTGAGTATCATAGGGAAGTATCTTGAGTATCGTGGGGGTTATCATGATGTGTGTGGGGAGGCATCTTGAGTATAGTGGCGGATGTTTAGATCGGCAACATCAATTGCGTGTTTCAAAGCAACACTCCAATTCTGCAACAGTGTCAAAAATCTTTTTATCCAAAATTTTCTTTTCGAAACCTTTTCACATTCATGTAATCCTATTCAGAATAAATAAACTTTAAACGTATGGTTTTAAACGCCAAAAAACGAACTCAAGATCCATAAAATCGGATTGTGTAAATAGCCTTGAGCGATAATAAAAATAGTATTATTTCAAGCCAAAGCAAAAAAATTAAAATCCCTCCATGTCCACATTTAGAACAGAATCTTCTCCCAGCAATGTGCACAACTCTTTCAAACGCCTCTGGGTCTGAGGTACACCGGCCAGTTGTGTTTCCAATTTCTCTTTTTCTTCTCGTAACGTCAGCCTCGTTGCTGTGTTTAGTTTTTCTAATCTCCACCCTCCTTCTCCATCAAACTGAAGCAAATGCGTGTGATATTTCCTGCAGATTATATGTGAAAAAATATTTGTTCAGGTGAAACTCAATGACTGATTTCTACAACGGCTCTCAAAAAATAAGAATTTTAAAACTAAAGGTACTCTTTCGTGTTTTGGACTAAATAAAAAAATTGTGGTTTCAGTATTTTCTACTACTAATCATACATAAACATGGACTTAGGCCTATTTTCCTTTTACATGCTAACTTACCTTTGCAGTTTATCTCAAAGTATCTACTATATTCTCAATATAACAAAGTGGTTATGGTGAAAGCACAGTGTTTCAAAACTCAACTATTTTGTAAAAGCTTAGTTCAAACCATCTTTAAGTCCTATCGTGGGAACAGTTAACCATGAAAACAACAGCCGAATCAGTTGTATATACTTTCCAAGTCGGTGAATAAGTATCAACGTTCAACACTGGAGTAGGCCAGAGATGGATGTAGCGCCTACCCCTGTCTGAAAATATAGTATCAAAAGAAAAACCAGCACTCTCGTTTTTTCAAGTTAACTATGCAAAAAATTATATTGGAGTAGAATTTGAAGATTTAAATAAATTGATAATTTTTCATGAACGTACAAAAGGATATCTTGTATTTAGTGTTTACAAAATTTAACATGAAAAATGTGCAATTCAAAACATAGATAAACTCACCATAACGATGGCCTATGCGAAATCGTCAACAATGTTATTCCTAAGTCTTTAGCCTTTTGAAATATGCTTCCTTCAACATCAATGCTAACAGCACTTGTACATTCATCTAACAAGGCATATTTTGGCCTATCAAAAACAACACATTATTAATTATAACATTAGCAATGTCATAAATAACAAGCAATTTATATTATGTAATCTTCACTAAAAATTTCAAAAGTTTTTTAGCGATTTTTCATTCACTGGTAAAAGTTTCTTAAATTTTCGTAGGATTCACCGGTGAGTTTTTCTATAAAAAGTTTCTTATAAAAAAATGCGTATTCCTCCTTCACAGGCACGAGTAAAAGTTAATTGAGTATAATTCAGTCATGATTTGATAGATAGATTTTCAACAATGAAGCTCCTACACAGCAGAATTATCAACAACAAAGCTCCTCCACAGCAGCTTTACAAACGTAGGGATATTTCTTGGGCCATCTGGTATTTGTGCTACAATAGTCAGAACGTTTTCTGCACAACAAAAAATCCCAAAAAATTCTAAAATTGAACAAAGACATCAGAGATTTGGAAAAACGGCCTGAAAACATACTTGTGATAGAATAGCCTTGCCATGCCCATTCGCTGTTTTTCACCACCTGACAAAACATCCATCCAATCGCTTACGACATCCCAACCTGTGGGAAAGCAAATGCAATACCATTAGTTTTTGTCAATAATGAAAAAAACGTTTCTTCCTCATTAAAAGTTATATTTCTAGCTACGGTAAGAAAAAAAAACAATTCCGTCGAGCAATAGATTCAGTTATAAATATGACGTAAAAAATAGAGTTAGAATAGTAGACCTTCAACGCAGCTAAGCTTATCTAGCCTCAGTATCGGTACGGATGATGGAAAGAAACCGAGGTTCGTTGGTTGCACCGTCTGCACGCATGCCAAGCATATCGTGACAGCTTTGTCTGTCTATTTTGATTTGATTGAGTGCATACAGAAATATGAAATCTATTTTTCAAACCGCAGATCCTATTGTTATGTTCAAAACCGCAATAAATTGTTTCAGAAAATTCCCATCCCAAACTATTTTAAACTCTCAAGGGGAATATAATGTGTTCGAGATAGCAGGTTTTTGCGATAACCAAAGCTAAATCAACAATAAAAGCTCTCAAGAGACACTCTGCGGAGCCAAAGCTAAATCAACACTGAAAACAAAAAAATCAAGTCTGAACAATTAATCTGAGCATAACAATGCGATTTATCAGACTAAAGAATCGATTTCACATCATTCAACGTAACCTGTTACCTGTTACCTGTTGGTTGCGACTACCTCTGGTAGATTTTCGGATAGATATCTCCACTGTTCTCTGTTGTGAGCTTCTCGCACGCATTGCGTCATGCTTCTTTGTGTCCACTGTGTGATGTCATTGACCCATGTTCTCCTTGGACGACCTCTACCCCTTTTGCCTTCTACTTTTCCTGTCAATAGTGTTTTTTGTATCTTATTTGCTCTGATTATGTGCCCAAAGTATCTTATTTTCCTTTGCTTTATTTCCAATTTGAGGGATCTAGTTGTTTTGGCTAATTGCAATACTGTCTTCTTTGTCATATGTGCTGTATATGGTAATATGGTATCCTTAACATTTTCCGATAAATCCACATTTCAAATGCTTCTATTTTTGCCCACGCTTCTTCTGATTGTCCATGTTTCACTTGCATACAGGAGGGTAGATAGGATGTAGCACCTAACAAGCCTTTTTTTCGTTTCTAAACTTAATTTCCTTGATATTAACGTATCCTTCATATTCATAAAATTCTTGCGCGCTATCTCAATTCTTCTTCTTATTTCAATATCAGTTTTACAATCTTCAGTAATTAGCTGTCCTAAGTATTTAAACTGCTTCACTTGCTCAAGGTTGGTACCATCAACGTTAATCTCAATTTGAGGTGTTTCTTTACTTCTACATATTACCATGGTTTTTGTCTTTTTTACATTCATTTTAAGACCTCTCTTTGCACTTTCTTCGTTCACTAAATCAACTATTTCTTGTAATGCTTCTTCTGTCTCTGCCACTAATGCTGTGTCATCAGCATAACGTAAATTCGTGAAATTTTTAGCACCTATATTAATACCTGGTAACTTATTTGCTTTCCTGAAAATCTCTCCTGTGTACAAGTTAAATAGCTTAGGTGACAAAATACAGCCTGGTCGAACGCCTCTTTTGATCTGTAACTTGTTTGATTCGCCTTATATCTTTTCCATCGATTGCTATTTGTTTGACTGTTTCAATTAGCTCTTTGTGGTAGACACGGTCAAAAGCAAATGTTTAACACTTGCAAAAGCTAAGATTTCATATTTTATATTCTTTTTATAAGAAACCATTTATAAGAAACTCTCTTTTTAAGAAACAAAAATTTAAGAAACATTTACAAGTGAATGAAAAATTGTTAAGAAACTTTTGAATTTTTTAGTGAAGATTACATGTTATATTTATAAGAAGCTTTTAATAAGAAACTCATTGGTGAAACCCACCTTTCACTAGTGAATTAAAAATTTGCTAAGATATTTTTGAAATTATTAGTGGTTATTACATGATGTTAGATGATTGATTCAGTCATCAGTCAGTCAAGACTTTTACCCTGTGCAATATATTATACCCAGCAAAAGTTATTGACTCGATTTATTCCAATCGTTTTTACAGTAAAAAAGCTGATGTGATATCAAAATTTTATAATTTAATAAGAAAAAGCAATGTTTTTCATGAAAAAATTAATTTTCGGACATTTTTGGCCCGGGGGAGGGGGGTACATGCCCCAAGGTCGGGCAGGAGTGTGCCGCTGAGGTCTTATAAATCCACCCATCTTTAATGTTCAAATTTTCGTGCATACCCAACATTAGTCTTGCGTTTGATTCCAAATCACCCAACATTAAGGACAATTTTTAACATCTTACCCAACATTAAAGCATTTTTGCTAATGTTTAGAGAATTTACTGCCTCCATACCCATCCATATCTGTGGCACATACGCGTACAAAAAATCTATTAAGTATCCCCCCCCCCCGGAATTTTTGAGGACAATTTTGGATGATTTCTTATGTTATGAAAGCAACCAGGTTCTGGATAAATTGAATTGGGCTGTGAACTTTCTGTAAATAGAATGGAATGAACAATTATGCGGCTTAACCTGTGGACTTTCACAAAATAAACTGTTTCCGTGTTTGTGTGCTTTTCATTATATTTCCTAATATTCTTTTGGTACCAATCTTAGTCATCTAACCCAGAACAGTCAAAATTTTATTTTAAAAATTTGTTGAAAGAAAGGCTGTGGATTTCGCATTAAGCCTTCAATCTTTGCTAAATTAGTAAAAGTGGCTTATTTTCATCAATGTCAAGAAGAAAAAATGGTTGATTTCTATTCACGAGCTCTGTGAGAGATATAAGATATGCAAACAAAATTTATAAGAGTTTCGTCGCCATCCCAACATTTGTTTTTATTGATTCCTTGAATCTAGAAAGAGTTAAAAGATAGAACTTTGACGCAAATTCGACGCTTTGTCTTCACAAAAAATACCCTGTTCACTCACATACAAACCGCATCCCACTTAAAATATTGTTTCGATTTGCGCACCAAAGATTTTAAGTTTGCGCCGTAGATATTCGGAGCACAATGCGAAATTTCCAACCCTGGCTTTCTTTCATTTCATTTCATTTCATTTTCATTTCATTTCATTTCAAGGATGCGAGCAAAGTGATTGCTTTTCCAGGATTAATAAAGAGGTCCATAATCTAAAAAAATTAGGCCGGTGCCTTAGGAGGGACTTGCCAAGTTTCATGATTGGCATGTGTGGAGTTCCTTTTTTCGAAACTAGGCCTACCTAAAAAATATTTTGTTGAATATTTCAGACATAAAAAAAAAATAAAAAAATTATACATGTCATGAAATTTGCCAAGTTACCCATATGGAGTCAGCACATGTGCTAATATCCGGATACTGGAAAAATGATCAACCTTGCTCTGAGCGGAAAGTTTAATTTTTAAAAACATTCATCATTAAAATGGAAAAGGCGTGGTTCACTGAATGTATCTCAAAATTACGGTATCAGGTATCTTGGAAGTAAATTTGTTTTAATATAATGGGCGGGTATCTTGCATCTGATAAAAGGAGGTAACATGTATATGCACCCCCCCCCTCCAGCTATTGGGGTCTCATCATGATTGTATGATATAGATATTATCTTGTTGGATATCCTTGAGTACAATGGAAGAAATGTTCTTTCACATATCGATGACTGAAGTTTTTCCAATAAAAACCAATGAAACATTCACATAAACATCTTTTCTTCTTGCCTGATTGCCCCTGATTGCAATTGAAACTTTGATAGCCTTAAGGCCAAGCAAGCGACTACCGTATAATAGGGTCAGAAACCTGTAAATCCAAACCAGAAAACAAGATAGAAAAAGTACATAATATTTTTTGTAAGCACATATTAGGCCACAATCAATAGAAATCGACTATGATTAAGCATTGCCTGCCTGTTCAACAGTGCATTCGTTGATTGCAGCTTTCTTTTCTTCTTTTCATCACTAATTAATATTGATAATTATTCGTGATGGTGGCCATTTAATTGGCACCAACAGCAGCAACGCAAAAGTTGAAGCGGATGACGTGGCTTGTCTTGTTAGTTATGTCACGACGTTTACGTTCACTCAAGCTTCTGTGTGATCAATAAGAATTGAGCTACAATTGTGGCCAAAATGAGCTTGGTGGTTCACCTGAATAAAAAGCACCCAAATTTAAAGTTGATCTTTTTGGATAAAAAAATAACCAAAATAATTAAAAATAACACTAAAACCAAAATAATTAGAAATAATCAGAAAAAAGCTCAAATTCAGCTTTTAGGTTTCAAGAACTTTAAACACGTACTTTAGATTATAAGTTGAATAAAATGTGTATGCACAAAGTAAAATCCCAGCAATATTACAAAATGATAGTTAAAAGTTAAACAATGAATCTAGCGAAAAGGAATGCTTATAATCAGTACATGTGGTTATAAATGAAAACGTGCGTTTGTACATTAAATGACAACAACAGCAACAAGTCATGTCACAGAGTTGATAATGGAATGGTACGAAGCTATTTCTATTTTTTTATTGTTTTAATGCGAAAATCTATCTAAACAACTTCATCTTTAACGCCTCCATCTAACATCTGAATTTTGTTGCTGTTGACGAACATAAATAGAATTTTGTTGTTTTCATATTAAAACAAACTACGCCTTCCGGGAGCGTTGTCCAGTACATTAGGTTATGTTATACAAAGGATCATAATGAGCTTAGAAAGGAAACTAAATATTAACTGAATAAATGACAAGTTAAAACAAAAAGGATAACAAAATATATTCCAATAACATTCCAACATTTCAACTTGCTAACATTCTCCACTCCCGAACAACAGAGTTTCCGTTAATAGAAGTCAGTCGGTGTTCATAGTGCTGAAAGGTTGAAGGTGTGAACGCATCCCAGACAATGATTTGGTACTTTAAATTCTTTATAACAAAAAAATCTGTCAATGAATTTTGTATCAAGGGGCGCTCGCAAAGTTTTCGGGAGTCATCAAAAGCATTATCTATCTAAGAAGCACTCATGATCTTGATCAACAGCACGAGTACAGGAAATAAGCAAACAAACAAGGAGTCACAAGAATTTCAGAACTTTGATCATCGCTAGGAAAAACGCTGATTAAAAAGGCAAAGTTTAAAGATCCGAAGAAAAGAAATAGAAACATAACCTTGCATTTGTGACAGGTAAGAACGTCACAAAAGTTATCTAAATCGAATTATAAATTGACACTTTTTAATAACTTTCTCCACTACTGGTCCCAAAAGATTCAACTTGGGCGAGTTTGAGTGCATTTATACATTTACGTTTGGTTTGGTTTGGTTAAATTTTGTCGGAAATTTTAAAATTCGGGATAGATGCTTCAAATTTTATTGCTGAGATGGTGAAATATTTCCCGACAACTCTTGAAAGCAATATTTCCATACATTTCTCGTCAATGTCACATTTTCAAAACATGACATTCAACAACAAACGTAAGGATTTATGTTACATCACGGAAGACCGGGGAGGCCCCGTTTTTGAGCCTGGGCGCAGATTTTGCGCAGCAGATGATTAGATGTCGGGAGTGACTTCACCTACTTCACCTACAGCTTCAAAATTTCCCTACAAAAAGGGCGTGGTTGCCAAAAAGGAATCGCACTACCACGTGACCAAATCAGCAAAATGCCAGTCGGACACATCAGCTTGTCGCAAAGGGTGTTATTTTAAGATGCCGTTTCTTCCGACATGGGGGTTATGGGACCTAGATGGGCGGAGCGAGTCAAATGTTTAGGGCTTAAAACGACACCCATTATATGTTTAATATCCATAATTGACCTTCATTTCAAGATAGATCATACACCTGACATTAGGGTTTGAGAAATTTTAAAATTTGAGATCGCTGGAATGGCTAACGAGCCTGTTTTTGACATATAGAGCGCTATATGGGTTGTCGTGTCATATTTTCTATCAAGATTGCTTGTCGAAAGCAAACATGGATTTTTGGTGTAATATGTTTGAAAAATCAGTAGTCAAATGACGACAATTATACAAAAAATTTTAGACAGATAAAGTATTGGGGGTAAAACGCCCTAAGGGGTGGCGTAGGAACCGGGACTCGAAGCTGACTTGAAGCCGTGGCGTAGGAACCGGGGGGGAGGGATAGAGTATAATTTGTATAATAATTAAAAAAAATGGCAGACCGTTTTGATAAACATAGAGAACAGTTAAAATCATACCAGTGTTTGTCTCCATACAGTCTTTTAAACAAGTCACCAGCTGAAAACAGATGGTCCCGGAGATATTTGTGACGAATATTCAATGTTCCAGACAAGATTTAAAGAAAGCAAAGGCATTGAAATTCCCATGAAAGTACGCTATACTGTGCAAAAGAAAAAAGGTATTCAAATGGAAAGAGCAACAATGTCAGTGCAAAAGCCCGAAGCATATTTTCAAGTTTTCATTCGTATCAAAGCTCCACAAAACACTTCCATAATTGTATAAATTATACCAACTATTCTTGACCATACCTGTAACCACATTGGAAGCAGAACGCTGCTTTTCGAAGCTCAATATTATCAAATCCCACCAAAGATCTACCATGAAACAAGAGCGTACGACAGATTTGGCTATTATCTCCACGGAAAGGCAACGATCTATTGACATAGGTCAGGCCCTTAACATCTTTGCATCAATGAACAAATAGAAGTAAATATTTTCATTTGCAGTTTTGAAAGCAATTTGAATGACAAAAAATAATATGGACTGAATAATTTCGTTTATGTTTCATACATACACAGGACCGCGAAGGGGGAGGGAAGCCGGGGCAAGAGCCCGATAAATTATAGAAAATTTGTACACTTTATTCCTATAACAGTATTCAAACTGGAGGAAATTTTTGAAAATGTACCCTTTGCTTTGAGAATCTTCTGCGCAATGCCTATTACAGTAGCTTCGGCTGAACGATCTTTTTTCTACCTGTTTTACGTATCACTACATTACAGTTAGTTAAATTTTGTAACAATTTTTCTCCATTTACTCCTGTCACTTGCAATTTCTTCGAGCTTGTTGATATCTACATCTTTATCTTTGAGTTCGCTTGTAATTCTTGGCTGTACCATATTATGATTGGACGGCCTTTTGGTCTTGTTACTGCTCGTTTGAATTCATTTATTGCTTGTTTACATGGTGCATTTTCAGGGAGCCGTAGTGCACGTCCAAACCACCTAATTCGTTGTTTTTGTATGATTTTTTACCATGCTTCTTGTTTCGTCATTTTCATTAAATTTTCATTTGATATTTTTGTTGGCCATTATGTTAAGTGCTTTTCACAGCAATTTTCTTTGGGTTGCATCAATTTTATTTCTAGTTTCACTAGTAACTGTCGACAGGCATGTATTGTACCTATAGACACTTCTTGTGAATGCATTGAAGATTTCCATCTTTTTCTCTAAGTTTACATTACTTGTCCATACTTCTGTTAGGTTGTTTGCAACGTTAGTAGCTAGAAGCGTGGTAGCTTTGACCCTAATTATTTACACTTATAGCTTTGACCCTAAATATTTACACTTAGACCATGTGTCATATCGGTTGTCACGATTTACGATATGTTGTTCAGTTTTGTCTTCATTACATATAAGCAGAGACGTAGAAACCGAGCACGTGCCCTTAGTGCCCCCTCTCTACTTTTTTGCAAACATTTTTTTTCTTTTTTTGAGCATGGAGAAGTTTTCAATTTTGTACGGTACTTTTTAATTTTCAGAATTTCGAATTTCTCGTAATAGGCTAAAAACATGTAGGGAAAGGAAAAATTTATGTTTCTTTTGGAATAATTTCTTTATTAGTTTTTAGCAAGTTTCACGTTATTTTTCCATCCATCTTAGATAGATGTACGCCATGATGAAACTTGTTTATTCGATTTTTAAATGCTGACACTACAGACAGTTGTTAAAATACTGCTTAAGATTGTTGATTTTCAAAAACTTCATGACATTTTAAAACACCAAAAAGGCCGTTTCCAGCCTTTTCCAGGGAGGGGGCGTTGTTATGCAAAATTTTCCTGGTGGATGACCCCTAAACCCCCGGTAATAATTTTTCGCCCCAGTTTTTAGGGCTGGTGACACCGCTAATTGGAGATAGCAGGCAGTATCACATCATGATTATATCGAGAAAGAAACCTAACAAGGGGGACTAGAAA